>JAOEGS010008490.1:407368-469252 GCA_025447755.1 Corythornis vintsioides | reverse complement strand
CTCCATTTACAGTGGGAGCCAGGCAGACCTAAGAGCATAACAATACTGGAAAATCAAAGAGGTGGTTTAAAATCTCTCACTCTTTTCTCAGTCTCCACACCGACCACAGTGGCTGGTATCACAGAACACAGCTGATGCCACTGTCAGCAAACATTTTGAAATTAGAAATTCTGAACTTTTTCATTAGCCTTCTTTGAGCAGCAGTTTAATCATTTGACTTCCAAGGCTCCTTTTCCAATTACTTTTCTTCTGCATTTGTGTGATGATTATGTAACAATAGATCTAACAGAAAAGAATCAAGTGTCATCAGCTTTTTGGAGCTTTTAATCCATCTTCTATTTAGGAAACTAATTTCATGCATTTTCAGGAAGCAAAGGTGAAGTTAAGTTCCTATGAGAAGATGCAGATCAGAATGACCTTCAAATGACCAGGTTGCAGGAAACTGTCCTCTCACATGTATTCCCATCATAGTGAAGAGATTTACAGTCTATTTTCCTTCCTTCTGCAATCATGAAGCTACAAACTTATCTCTAAGACATCCCTGAGTGGTGCCTTCCCACTGTCATTCTTTCCCAAATGCCTTTTCAGGCCACACAGCAGTTGAAGTGTTTCTTTTAGCTGTGTAGTTTTGCAGCCCTGCTTCCCAGCACTGTTCCCTGCTTTGGAAAAGGATCATCTTTCTGGATGAGAAATTCAAGGGCATGTCACATAAACTGATGACATCTCATTGTGCTTTCCACACCTATTTTGGGCACTATGAGATTTGCCTCTTCACTAAATGCACCAACTCCTGGGTGTCCCAGGCATTTAGTGGTTAGTTAACCAGAATTTGTCTTTCTTATTCCTGCTAATCATCCTTTGCCAGCATAAGGTGCAATTGTACTGAACCCTGCACATGATTGGGCTGTTTGCCCTTCTCTAGCACACTGCTGAACTTTCCTGTCAAGACATTGGCTTTTGCAGCCTATATTGGATCAATGTACTTTGGATTTTCTTGCCTGCAGTCTTGACTTGAAAGCATAGGTTCAGCTTCTATCAGTTCCATCTCTTTTTGCATCAAATCCATGAGTGAATAGAGTGGCATGAGGTAATCACTGGAGATTTTGTCCCAAACACCCCAGTGGTCCAATCAGTCCATGCAGGTGCAGGGTCTTTTTATATGACAGGTTATTTTTTGGCAGAAAGATGACTGTCAGGAAAAGTGGCTTCCTGGCAAAACTTAAAGCAAAGGCCAAAGTCTAATGACTTCATATTTGTAGAAGTAGTTCCAGGTAAATTTATTCTTCAAAGCATCAGATTAATTATTGCAGCTACAGCCTTTTCTAAGGAAAAGAGACATATAAATACAAAGTAGAATAGCCAGTAAGAAATGACAGCTTTATTTTCGGGAAAAAAACATCTGTTTCAAAATACTCAGACTAAAGTTTACCCAGAAATTCTTTCTGTGGGTTTTGATGCTCCTAGATAGTGGTTTCATGCCTGTGATGTGCAGAGTAGGCTCTGCTCAGTACTGAAATGAGTCACTCCTCAGTTCTGATAAAAGCTGAAGAAAAGGATCTTCTGATGGGATCTGCAAGACTGCATTTTGTTTTGCAATAAAGGTTACTAGTGTGCATTGCCTGGAGACTTTTTTCAGAGTCCCATGGCTAGGTGGCAATGTGATCCACACTGGAGAGAGCACCCCACTCAGCAGCTATACACAGAGGTCCCCACACAGTCTGAAGAGCCACTGCACCCCAGTTCACTTTAGGATCAGGCCACAGCAAGGTGAATATTATTTGGGATTTATAGACCTGTTTCCAAGCAGACTGTTCTGGTCATATCTTGCTGGCCTTGAAAAGGAAATTTATCTCGTATCATTTTAATTATAAACTAGAACTACAAATAAAGAATTTACTCTGCAGTGCCCCACTGGTTCCATCAGCCTCTTCTAGGCTTTAAAACAAATATCAATTGCTCCAGCTGTATTGCCTTTACCTCTAAGATTCCCAGGATTAAACTACCCAAACCTCCTCGTTGAACAATGAACCCCACTTTCCTCTTTTTATCAGTTGCTGCAGAGGTGGGATTGTACAGCCATCAAGTCTGCCTCTGCTCTACACCATGTCTCCTACAATTCCACTTTGCCTTTATCAGTTGTTGATTACTGTAACTCCAGGGCCCTTTGCAATAAAGAGATAAATGCTTTGCATTTTATTTCTGCCAAATGTGGAGAACTCTTTACAGCTTGCACAATATCACCAATATCACTCCAGGTTCTTTTTTTTTTCCCTTTAAATATATATATACTTGATAACAAGAGAGGCATCATCCTGCAGGGATCCTGACAAAGGATTCTATATCCACTTCTTTTTCCTTTAGTGCTTCTGTGAAAACCAGATCAACTAACAGGAAGGGAGAAGGGGGTAAAATGTAGATTTTCACTGTGGGAAATGGGATTTATCTTACCTAGCTTCAGCTATCTTGAAGAAAGGCAGTCCAAGAGAGCCACACAGGACTATTCATCCTCTCTTATGGAGCTGCCTGCCTCTACTCCTCTGTCTCCAGACAGAACTAAGGTATTTCATGTAGATTAAGGGGAAAACCTTAAAATGACTGAAGGTGAAGTGTAACTAATACAACCCATCTACTGAAGCCCAATTTTTTCCTAAGAGAAAAAAAAAAAAAAGTAAATTCCAGTGAGTAAATGAAAGGCTCTACTTTCCTTCTAATGCAGGATAGAGTTTCAAGGAGTTTCTGTTACTGATCTGGGATTGAAATGATGAATTCTTGCTGCCTTACTTGCTTAATAGATCTTGCTTTTATTTACAAGCTGAAAAGTCCTAACATTTTGCAAACATTAAGTCACTATTATGGATATGAATAGACACCAGAAAGCCAGTTTTCGGTCTGGAAGGAAAATGAAGCTCTGCAGGGCTGAGGGAACATGGCCTGACAACTGAAACAAGGCAAAAGAGAGGAAGAAAATCTTAAAGATGCTTGCTGATAAAATACTTTTGTGAACCTTTTAAGTGATTGTATTCACTGAGAAGTCAGATTTGTGCAAGTACAAATCCAGGTAAAATGCCAAAGAAAATTATTTCAGTTTGGGGAACTGTTTCTTGTGCACAATACTACAAAATATAAGTACCCTTGCCTAGCTTTCTATTTTTTATTTATCTGATATTTCAACAGAAAATTTTACAACACAAGAGCAGTGTCAATTTTGTAGCCATGGTGCTGAACAATATTCGTGTGAGTCTGACTTCTCCCTCAGACAAGAAGAAAGGTTTGCATGAAGACTTCTCTCTGTTCTTCAAGTGTTTCAGCCAGTCTAATGCAAACTAAGCCCTTCACTTGTAGTTGCTTTGAAGAGAACATGCAGACACCTTTAGTGTCAGTGGTTACTGAACAAGACCAGGATCAATGCTTCCCTCTAACAAAGACCTAGCAAGAACTGAATGTGTTTCAGTCCAGCAAGAAAGCAGGAGCAGTGCTGGGGGAACACAACTACATACATGGAATGTGAGGAGGACTTTGGGAATAAGACCCAACACCTGCAGCCTCACGAGCAGACACTCATGTCTCTCAAAAAATGACTCATACTAATTTGGAAGTGTAGAGGAAAAGCTTTGGCAGCACAGTGAAAAAGGCAACTCTCCCTCCATGAAGCCAAAAGGCTGTTTCTTACAAAACAGGATATTTGATGTTGTTTGAATCTCACCAGGATCATTTCCCAAGCTTGAGAAAAGAAACTGTGGAAGATTGGCTAATCAACATCCCCTGCAAGCAAGTGCTACCAAAGAGCTAAAGTGTCACTCACTAGTGAACAGACAATTTCAGATTTGTTCAAAAGCTCTCATTTCTTCCCAGTCAGTAATGGAAGGAAAAGGTGAAATTAGGATGTTGAGGAAGGGGTGGCAGAGATGCAATTTCAAAAATTCTCTGCTTTTTCTCAAAATTCTTCTCTTCATTTTGTGAGAGCAATGATGTTTCTTAATAGAATGAATAGCTGAGAAGTCCCAGTGTGAGAACAGCACAACATATGGGCAGGGTTTGGCAGCACAGATGACTGTAGCCAAAACTCACACCTTCTATGATTTGCAGGCAAGTCTGCATCCCTACATTCATTACAGCCAGTTTATTGTCATTTTGGCTGTCAAGGCATTAGCACTCTGCTGTTCCCAGATGAAAGTCAAATGACATCACAGAAAATGGACACTTCAGCTTGCCTCAGGCTGTTCTGTGCAGCTGCTATTGTTCCTAGGGCTGCAGTGCTGTGGCCTCTAGCAAGGATATTCTTGAGAATACCACATCAGAAGTTGACATTTCTTCTCTGTAGGAAATTCTAGACTTTTGCTTTCTTCCTTTGGAATTAAAATAAAAATAAAAATAAAAAAAAATTAAAGAGTTTCTCATGAAAGTGAGAAAGTGCCAAATGCTTTGTTTCTAAATAGCTAAAATTAGTGATTTTTCAAAATTATTGAAGAAACTGGAACTGCAGATGATATCAGACTTTTCCTTAATGCCAGACTCCTAGGAAAACAGCAGGGAGTCAGAAATGGCAATGTCCCAGAGGTCCATGGGTGAAGTAGCAGACTTGGAGAGTGGGAATTATCATCCCAGCTCACTGGCAAAGGTGTCCAGGTAGGGCTTTTACGCAGAGCAGGCTTTTTAGTTGCCATATTAAAGCCCTGCTTTCTACACAAGCAACTGTCAAAAAAACCCAGAAAACAACATCTCAACCTTTCCTTCTCCAAAATATGGAAGGACTAACATTTGAGCAGAATGAAACACTGGAGTTTGAGAACTTATGGTGGGTTTGTTTTGTTTTTAACTTCACATTTAGGTCAATTTAAGAAGGAAATCTCTTTACTCTCTTTTTCACTCAAAGTCTATCTAAATTACTTGTATGGATATAAAAAGCTATATTTATTCAGAAAAAAAAAAAAAAAAAGTTGTATCTGGACAATTTCAACAGTATGTACATGAACATGAGAGAACGACCAGCAGGAGCTCTCAGCTCCACAAGAGTAGGATTAACTCCAAATGGACCAAAGGCTCCTTGGACTTCTGGTGTCTAAATGCCTGAGAGTTCCTGGCAGCTCTAGACACCCACAGAAGTCCCATGGTGCTGCAGTGATTGTTGCTGGGATCTACAACCTCCTGCCAGGCAGACAAGCATGAAATGGTGAAAACCTCCTTATGATTCACTGGCAGGTTGCTAAAACTGGCAGAGTTCCACCAATAACTCCAGCTGTGGTGAGGCACCAAAAAATGGTTTGACTGGAGAACTTCCAATGAATTTTATTCTTGGGATGGCTAGAAATTCCACCGTGCTAGACTTCCTCTTGTTCTTTGACCTACAACAAAACACAGCCCCAGCTAATGGAGTGCAAAGCTGCCTGCTTCAGTTGGTCAGGCCTCTGAGCACATTTCCCACGAGTAAATAATTTCAAGAAGTGCCACCAGTTTCAAGATAAAAACTCCTTTAGCACTGCCACACAAATGTGCTACCACTTCACATTGACTGCCCCAAATCTTTGCCTGCAGGAATGGAGTTAAAGAGGAGAGATAAGAACAACTCACATTCAAAGGATTTATCCAAACGTTGTTTACTTTTCAGAATGACCTTTTTCTTTCTTACACATGTCTAAATTTGTTTTACTATTGAACTTTGGAAGAAAGAGAAGTATGTATCAGAGTCTTACAGTAAACTGGAAGAAATTAATGATCCCTGGAAAATGAGGTATGGCCCAAAGTGTGAGTTTGACTGGACTAGCTACAAGCAACAGTGTTTTCTACCCTTTTTTCTGAGGTATCTACCTTGATGTGTCTTAAGTGCTGCACCTACTGCCCACCCAGTTCCCCACCATGTTCTCAGGCAATCATAGCAGAGTGACTGCAGACCCAGAGACATTAAGTTCCCAGCAGTTCTGTGAAGGCTGGGGGGAGTCAGGCTACCAGTGCCTCCCATCAAGGAAAAAGGTGCAGAGTTTTAGCTACCAGAAAGTCTGCAGATCAAAAGCCCCTCTGAATGACCCCACTCTTGGTAAGGCTTGAGCAAGACCTTGCATCAAAGGTTTTCAAGTCAGTCAGCAAAGAAATTAATAGGAAAGGAAGTTTATTTTCCCTTCATGGTTATGGAAAACCTGGATTTTTCTAAAAGCAAGAAAATGCTGTTAGTAGATTTATTTTTTTCCCCCCAACTTTTAGCAGACCAGCCTTGATCATTTGCTGCTGCTTCTTTAGTACAAGGATTAACATAATTAGGAGTCTGCCAGTTTTTCATAGTTGCAGACTGGGAGTCAGTCTGGCTGTGCTAGTCTGTGTGAGACAAGGTGAAAACAGCTTGCACAGGCACAAACTTTTAACAGCTCTATCAGTCAGTCTAACAAGATATCTAACACCTCCATGCAGAGGATGCTTCATCAGTCATTACATTGGCACAGCTTGCAGTGATTCTGAAAAAAAAAAAATAGATGGCAGAACAACTGTTGGATTTGGTGTGAACAGCAATATTGTTACCTGCATTGACTCTGCCTTTGGTAAAGGAAAAAAATATACCAAAAAATTAACATTTTGTCATTTTTTGAAAGACTGTGGGCACAAAATCCCCTCTGTATTTTCAATGAAGTGATGGACATACTCAGACATTGCACAGAGGAGAAATAGTGAAACCTGGAACCTCCTAGAAAGGAAGAGGCTCAGAGCAGCTACTGAAAAGACCAATGTGATTTAAATAATTGTCTCTATTTTGGACAGCAGGATATTTGAATTGCTAAAAGTTGAGAAAGCAAGGACTCAGCAGCAGTGTAAATTTGCATTTCCACAGTCATCCTTACTCAGCTTGATGAACATTGGTATGAAGATCTCATCTTTCCTCCAGTCCCTTGTGGCTCCTCTTTTGAGTTGAGACAACTTAAAAACTTTTAAAACTAAGAATTACTGTCTTTATGCTGTTTCAGGAGGACATGTGACACCATGATGCTTTCTGGAATGGCAGTGGATGACCAGACTAGTTGGAAGACCAATACCAGAGGACCCTCCTGCCCAGTGGCTTTTTTCCAGCCTTACATAGCTGATAATTTTGTCTAGAAAGAGACCCAGCTACTCCACATGAGGTCTCAGGATTGGTCAAGCAAGCAGATGGCACAGAGATGGCTGCAGTATTTACTACCTTTTGTTTGTAGCTCCATGGCAAAACTGCTTCTCAAATTCAAATTTCAGTCTAACAACTGCTATCCTTTCACCTGGAGAAGGGGGCTTAAAGCTTTATCACTGTGTAAGTGGCAAATGGAACAAGTGGTTATCTAACATACAGTGCAAAGGCAGAAAATAGGGTTAGCAATGACATTTTAAGCCTTTTTGTGAAATGATCTATTATTAAATATATCTTTTAATTTACTTAGCGTATCTGAAAGGGGGTTTATGATCAAAATGTAATTTTAAATGGTATTTTCTATCCCTGACTTAATTATTTATGTCTCTAAGAGAGAGATTTCTTTTTAATTAGTTGTATAATTAGCAAATCCTTAGTGTCTGTTTGTACAAATGGTTAGTATGTTCTAAATTCTTAGGAAACTGATTTTTACATGATTGTTTGAATGTAAACCTGAGCAAAAATGAGCTGTTTTACAACACAGACAGAAAGGCAGTAGGAAAATGTATACAAACTTTGCCATTACTTCACATGTTATTTGTACATATGGCCCTACGTGGAGTTTAGTACACAAATAAAAAGCTTTTTAAGACACTACTGGTACCAATGCACATGTAAACCACAGAGAGCATGAACAGGAAGAGATATATATATATATATGTATATGCTGTGTGGCAGAGTGTGAACAGAAGGTAAATTCCAGAAAAACCTTGTAAAGGAAACGTGTCACTTTCTGCTGTTCATTTATTTAGACTCTAGGAAACTTATTGCTGATGCAATTTTATCCTATTTCTTAATTTTAGTAACCCAACCTGCAGAATCCCTAATTTCAAATATTATGGGTCAGATTTTGAACTTGTTCAAGACTCCAAGAGTAGCCTCTTAGAGAATCTGGCAAGACATTGAATGTGAAAGGGAGGGGAATTGCTTTTTGTGGAACATGACTCTTTTTCTTAAAAAAATAGCTTAAAAAAAATGTATTTTTTTAGATAAAAAAACTCTCCCCTCTTTCTTTCAAGCCAATATTTACATAAAAGGAATTTTGAGCAGCTGTACATACAGGTATAGGTCTGTTCCTGAGAGTTCAAGTATGATAAGCATCTTACAGTGTTTTTTAACCAGTGCATATCCTGTATCTTCCAACCCAATCAAGCAAGCACAACTCAGTTTTAATCTATTCAGCCAAAATCCTGAAGCCATTTCTGGAGCAATGCTGTAGGAATGTGCCCACATTCTCAAGAGCCTGGGTTTTAACCTAATTCGATTTCTGAGGTTTGGCTGAGACTCATCTAAACTGCACCACTGCTCTTGCTGAGGAGGGCTTTCTGCAGAGTAGCTTTTCTCATGCATTGTGACTTCACCCTGAATTATTCTTCAGGAAGAGGCCTCCTCATTCAGGGGTACTGAGAATCCTCAGTTCCTCTGACATTTAGTGAGCTAGTGAGGTTTCTGCACGTTGTTACAGGATGCTAGGGTTTGAATGCTGCTTCAAATCATACCTCAACTGTGTTTTCTGTTCTAATCTGGGGTTTGGCCAGAGCACGACATTCACATCAGCCCTATCTTGACATTAACAGTTACTTATGTTTCTTCATTATTCCACTTCTAGCAGCTGGCCTATTATAACAAGTCCCAAGGGGCTGTATCAGTTACATGAGGTTATCCTCCATCTGCAGAACTGAATGTAACACTGGGGTTGGGAGAACGGGGTTTTCTCACAACTGTGGGAAGGCAAAATGGCATCTTTACAAGAATGGGTGCTAAACAGTAAATTAGAAACCTAGAGATCTCCTGATTTATGAATTACTGTTACATGGATGAGTTATGTTACCACAAACATACATCAAGCAAATGCACAGTTAAACTTCATGAGCATGTCAAGGACTCTGCTTATCTAGCCAGAGGCACACTGGAAGCTTAGGCTTAGTGTTTGAAGTTGAAAAAAAAAAGAATTCCTTAAAAGCACTTCAAATACTCTCTTGTGTAAACTGCAGTGAAAAGAAGTCGAGTTCTAAATGAGAGCTCTCTGATGGGGTGGGGGGAAAAGCACTCAACTTTTGTATTGACTTCATGTCACTGAAGAGGCTGTCAAATTCTCTAGGCAGATGAAGCTTGAGGAAGGAGAAAATGTTTCCCTTAGACCATGTAGTGGCATCTGACAAAAGAAAGACTTCAACAAATTGGTGCTAATTGATACCAGCTGGGAATTTGTTCCAAAAATCACTGTTTTCCTTCTATTGTAGGAATCCTGAAGCTGTATTTCCATTTTGTGAATTTGTATTTCACATTTTATTTCCATGGATATGATGAAAATATATACATTTGGTCAGAGAAACCAACGACTTCATCTTCTGTGCCTATGAGTGCAGAAGAAAATGGCACAACACACATTTAGTCTGCCACTACTCAACTGCTGCTGTGAAGAGAGCTTTTGAAAAATTAAAACAATAATGTTATTATTGTCACCAAACAATAGTGGTCAAAGAATCAGAGCTATATATAAACTCCCAAGAATTTTTTCATCAGGTTGGAAAGCCAAGTCTTTGTGAGACTGAGAAGAAATGTTAATAATGGAACAAGTGACCATTCTGCACTGCATTCCCCAAGGGTTAGAAAAATGGCAGAAGGCTACATAGTTTATGTCATATCAGCATTTTTTTTTTTTCATATTCAGAACTAGAAAAATGAAGCTATATCTCAGTTTTATATGGATTTTCTTTAGCCATCAGACCACTGAGCTATTCTTCAAATGCCTTTCACTAACAAAGACAACATTTACCAGAGGATTGGGCAAATTCCTCAGGCATTAGAAGCATGGTTGATTAAAAAAGCCTGCATTTAGTAATTAAAACACTGCAACTAATCCACAATTTAAAATATTTTGGAAGCATATCATAGGATGAATAATGCAGCTGTCAAGTAAAGAAGAGCTTTTCTCATAAAGGATCACTTCACAATATGAGCATCTCCAGATCCCCTCCAGCCATTGTGCACTTTTGCACAGTTGGAGATTTTTAATATTTCTTAATAGCCAATATAAATCATAAAATTTCATAACAGAGTGAGCATCCATAGGGTTGGTTTAGCACTTAGAGAGCAGCAATTTGCTGTATTATGCAGCCAATGCTTACATGCAAGTGATTCTGACTCAAGCAATGCAATCAAGATGGGGTTTCTATTTTGCTGGTCATCCTTTTGTAAGAACTGACTTTCCATAAACTAAATGGTTGAAAACTTTAGATTATGTAAAAGTTACTCATGACAGACACAGCAGGAGGACTGTGGAACCCCCAGATTGAGATGAAAAAAGCCTGAAGGAACCAAACAAAGTAGGAAGGCCTCCTTTTGTCTGCTGTCATCTTGCTGAAGAACATGATCTGCTTTCCTCACGTCTGTACTGCTTGATCAGAATAAATATAATAAATATAGAATAAATAATATCAGTCTCCCAGAACACTCATGGCAGCCTTAGTAAGAGCACCTGATATTTTTCAAGCCTGAATGAAGTCAAGGTATTTTCTGATGTAGATTTTCAGTCAAGAAAGAAATAAGGGAATGCTGTTCACATTTTTTTTTCCCCCTGAATTTCTGTTACTTTAGTCAATAAACACATTAATCTCTCTCAATTATGTGCCTCTTATCAGCTGTGGAGGAAAAAAAGGTCTTGTTTGCCCTAGAGAAGAATAATGAGGATACTTATTCTGTGTCAGGCATTTCAGATGCACCATGACTAGGGCCACAGTCACCAAGAAAGCCACTTTATTTGTGGCTGCCATCAACTGTAGCTGCCTCTCTTCATATTCACTCACTGACTCTTCACCACAAGAAGCCAAAGTTGTGACAGTGGAGGTTCTGAAAGCTGAGCAGCAGCCATTCCTGTCAACTGCAACAGAAAGGGAATCAATCACAAGCAAAAGGAGTCCCTGGGTGTAACACTGAGGGCTGATGCAGAGCCTGCTCTGCAGCACCCTACCCAGCTACCAGAAGGCTCTACTTTGTCTCTTCTCTTCAAGTTGCACCAGTCTTCTTGGAGCATCACAAGAGGAAAAAGACAAGAGGGTTTTAAGGCTCACATGGAATTCAGTCCAAGAGATATCCAGCATTTGTGAAGGTCTGGCTGGCAGGAAAACAAATTATTCTGCTGTGAACTGGAAAAAGGTTACAGTGCATTTTGGGGAGATTTTACTCTCAATATCATTAAGCATTAAGGATAAAGAAAGAAAAAAAGGGAGATTTCATGTCTATGATCTCTGTACTGTGCATATTTATGTAATAAACTACAACTGACAGGTTGGTATCTTCTAGCACCTTCCTATTTAATCTCACCAAGACTGATCCAAGTAAATTATACAGCTTTTTAACAAAGGGCACTTTATTGTTTACCTCCTATAAAAACATATATGAAGATATTGAACACCAGAATACAAGGCTGCATAATCCAACTGGATCACACTGAGATGTTTACTTCTGCACTGAATGAAAGGCACTACTGAGTTCCTCCTATGTCCCTCCATCCCTGCAAAAGAGCTGAACACAGCTTCGTTAAGAAAGTTTCCCTGCACTCCCAGTTGACTTCTTGGAACTCAAGATTACAAAATGGAAATGTTAAATATAGATATGGAACTGTAATGTGGGTTTTTTTAAGGAATAATACAGATGATTCACCAGACAACTACTATTAAATTTAACCTTAAATTTAAATCTCAGGAGGTTGGTGGTTGTGGGTCATCTTACTTGATATATGTTCTCTCACAGTGAAACTGCACCATGATGTGCCTCTTTCACTTCACTTTGGAGGCCACACTGACATCCACATTTCTTTTGCCTCTGAAGGGGTGGCTGGGGAAAAGGCTCCACTGACTTTAACCCAGGTAAGAGCTCCTGGCCTCCAGACAAACAGTTGGCTGGCTGGCCAAGCTCAGAGGTTGACACTTGGTTCTTGGGAACCCAATTGAGCACCTCACACAGCCCTTTCTCAGGCTCTTACACAGCTCTTACATTCTCTCCTTTGGCTTTTCATGGTACTAGTTTCAGAAGCTGGGGTGGAATCCTTCACAGCAAGCTTTGCTTTGGGCTTTGGTGGGAGCAGCATCCAGCCTGAGCACACTGTGAGCTCTGTCTCCCTTTCACTTAAAGCATGTCAACACATTCTTGCAGGTCTATAGAAAGGACTGTAATCCTAAAGCAGATGCTTGTTGTAGATAAGCAGGGAATGGCACACTCTGTGCTGATTGGAAATCAAAACAGTGATTTAAGAGCTCTGTGAGCTCTTAAAAACACTTTGGTCTTCTTCAGCAGCCAGCAGCAGTGGAAGAGATGCTCCATGCTAGCCTGGAAAGCTGGCAGCCCTTTGTTTCCTACAGGCAATATTACCTGCACTTCTTGTATAACAGTGTCACAATCCACAAGAGGGAGGAATGGAAAACAGATTTCTCCAAACAATTCCAATGTGAGCTCATTTTAATCCCTTGCAACCACTAATTAAAGAAAGGCTTTTATTTTTCACTCTGATTCTCAGCTTGCTTTGTTTTTAAATCAAACAAGTGTCACTAACTCTTCACTCTGTGTTGAAGTCTAATGTCAGCTTTCAATGCATTAGTTTAATTAGGCTTCCCAGTTTGTTACTGATTATCAGTAATTTTGTCATCCTAAAACTTGACTCCTACTCTGTCACACCCCCCAAGTCAGGTTTCAAAGCCAGGGCTAACATATAATTTCCCCTTAGCTTGTGGTTATGCAGAAAAAAAAAGAGTTTTATAATTATTACAATATTCTATGCCTTCCAGGAATTCAAAGACATGCAGTTTCTCAGCATTTATGAGACAAAACCTGCATTTCTTCCTCAGTTTTTGCCATCTCACAGCAAAAACATGACAAAAAAAAGAGCAAGATATATCCCAATGCAGTGGGTGAAGAGTGAGAGCTAAATGCAGAGAACCAGAGTTTATTAGTGATTCGTTCCCAGCAACCCATCCTGACATTCTAATTTTAGCTCATCAGCAGCTCAAGGGCAGAAAAGAGCCAGCCAAAAATAAAAACACGGACACAACCTTTGATCTCTTCCCGGATTTTCTATGGAAGTAGAAGTGCAATGAGTTTTTTTTTTCAGAGCTTTTGACTTCTTACCATATTGAAAGAGTGCCTGAACAAAAAATAAGATTTACTACCATGTAGATAAAAAACAATTTGAAGAGGCTGCCTGTTGTCCATGGGAGTGAGCCAAGTAAGTTTGTGTAAGTATGAATTTTCAAACTTCCAAAAGTTTGATGGTTTATGAATTTCATCTTAACTCTGAATTTCCTAGGCTTTAAAAATCCACGTGTAAATATCTTTCTGCTAACTACAACACTCTTGTAGTAATTTACTACTGTTTACACTGAGGCAAAACTTGTCTTACTTTAAAAAGCAGGTTTGTTGATGTATACAACATTGCTTTAGTTTTGCTTCAGTGCTTTGCTCTCCTTTTGTGCACTCTGAGGAGTTTTACACACTGGTGACTATCGACACTTCTAATCTCAGTGATGCTCCAGGCAGAGAAACGAGATTCCTCCTCCTGCTCCCCCAGGCAGTCCTGGAGGTTGGCAGTGCCCGTGTGGAGACCTCACACCAGCTGCTGCAAATTGCTGTGGAGCAATTCACTCAAGACTGTGCTGCACAGAGCTGCAAATGGAGATATTTTCACGAGTGCTACAATAAGCTTCTGGAAATGACTCTTCAGACTCAGCTCTCACAATGGCAAATATTGCACCAGGTCTTGGAAATGCCACTGAGTGGTACCCTGTAGTTCAGACACTGGCTAGTTCTGAGCTGAGACTCAAAGGCAATTATTTGCATTTTTTTGCTCTCCATTTCTCAGAGGCCGTTGACTTCTCTACAAAAACCAGAACACACAACTGTATTTACTGGAAATTACAGCTATGATAGCTTTTGGGTGTGGGTTTGTTTAATTTTTTTTAGCTTACAATCAGTCTGCATATAATTAAGCAGCAAACAAGTTGTACTACAAGTGTGAAAATTAATGTTTGTTATTTAACTTGCCATGATAAGCATGTTTGTAAGCAGTGACAAAGCCTATTTCTTTAGGAGACACATGAAAGATATATTTTTTCATGTTTTCCATCCTGAAAAGTGGTGAGTGCTTGCATTTCTGAATGACACACAGATCCAGTCTGTACAGTCTACTCCATGGTATTGACTGGGAAACAGTAACCACAACATTCAATTAAAAAAAAGAGAACTATTTCAAAATCTATTCAGCCTTACAAGTCCATTACACTGAAACATTCCTGCATTGATTTATCATTTGTCTGCATGATTTTTCATTTCCTACAGTGGAATTTCCTTTTGTGATGAAATAATATTGCTATTATTTTCTCACTGTAAGCTCCTATGTTACATATATCCCATTGAAACAATTCTGCTCTTTATGTTTCTCTATTAATGAACATTCAGAATCACCAAGGTCACCCAAATCACTCTGTTTCTGTAATATTATTTACAATGTAGTCTTTGTAGAGAGCTCAGAAACATCTTTTTTTTTGTGAATAATAAACGTATCAAAGAAAAATAATAATGAGGCAATTGAAAGTATTCTACTAGTTACAACATTTGGCAAATACTTTTGATTCTAAACTTGCAGAAGTGTAAAAAGTATTTGAAAGTTTAAATTAAAACATTTAGTTAAAAAAAAAAAGAGAAAAAATCTATAAAAAATCTGACAAATCACAGCTGTTAAGAAATATATACTGCAATTTGTTCCGTGGGATTAGCAGAACGATTTAGTTATTAATCTTTTAAAAGTAGTTTCCACTTTTTATTATTTTAGTTTGAGACAACAGAAAGACTGTGCACCCCTGTAGCTGAAGGAGATACAGTATTTTCATGTTTTATTAAACAAAGATTCGTAAGAAATAACACACGTTTGGAAATTCAGAGAAGGGAATTATAAATACAATTTTATTAATTTTCAATTTCAGTCCTTTCAGGAAGAAATTAAAATTTAATTTTCATAAAGCCACATGTTGCCTTTCCATTTTGAGATCACATTCATATTTTCATCTTCCCAATCTTGGAAAAAATAATATGATAGCAGAAATGGAAAGAGAACATTTAAGCAGCTGGGGGGTTGGGAGTCATACCTTTTCACTCTATTCAGCTGCAGTAAGAGTATCTTAAATGAATATTAGCCTTTAGCAGCCAATACACCAGCTATTCTTAGGGTACTCAGGGTCTGATGGGCTGAGCATATATTTAGATGTGTAGTAACTTACCACTAAGAGTTTCCAATCTGCAATTAGAAACACCACAAGAAAATTACTCTTGACCCTTCTACTTTCATGTTACGTGGCATAAAGAAAAGAATGAAAGGAAAAAGGGATCTTTGAGGGCAGGAATCTGTTGGGAGACAGTTGCATATATTACATCTTCCAGCACACAGCCAAATAATTGTTTGCATAGAGCTCATTGCTGCTACAAATTGCTGCAGAGAAATCCAACCTGTTTGCATTTTGACTCAATTCTTAGTAGAAGTGAAAGTCAACTAAAGATCTCCCTGTGCCCTTGTTTCTCTCCAAAATAGCAAGTTCTCCTGGGAGAGCACACTCTGGAATGCCATGGATTGGCCTGGCCTTCAGTCAAAACAGGTGTCAATATTGCAACAGATCTTGCACAGGCAGCCCCCAAACCAGCAAACCAGGCTAAAACCTGCTCCTCTGATGCTGGAGGTCTGAGATGCTGCTGAGCATGTCTGTTCAACAGGCAGAAGGAGGAAACAGTGCCAACCACCTCACCACCTGCGAGCACCAGCAAAGGTCTCATGCTCTCAATACACCAAGGTAGCTAAACAAAGGGGCTGCAGCTGCCTCTGGAAGGCACCAAGAAAGGCAAATCTGAGCTTCTCTCTGAGGCAGCTGCACACAGGACAAGAAAAATACAGTACCAACCAACTTTCACACTGTGCCATTATCTGAAGATTGATTTCAAGGTGCAGCTTGATGGGATGGGTAGAGCAAGAACCTGGAACAAGAAGCAAGTTTATCCATGGACAAGCTAGACCTCAGCTTAGGGGTCTTCCACTCTTTGCCCCTGTAGAGGAAGAAAATAGCTGCAGGCATAATTTTTGCTAAGGACTCTGAATTAGTCTGGGTATTTGGGTCAAGAACCAAGTTCTCTGTTCAGATTCTACTCCTAGAAATCCTGAACTGCAACTTGGATTCTAGAGCTGTTGGTTACTCAAAACCAGCTTCTTCTGAATGACTGGCTTTGTGTAATGTCAAAGCAGATATGTTCTGCCAGTCTCAGGAATAAATAAACTAGCACTTTCACTTCTGTGAAAGTTTGAGTGCTTTGTGCCTGTTGCCAGAGCTCTGTGCTAAATAGATAAGCTTGCTTGATGTGACCTTTCCTGACTTCTGTCCATGTGACATAACAGAGGAGTAGCATTCTCTTCATAGAAAAAAGATAGATATCCTCTGCCTATCTTGATCAGTATTATTATGCTTTTCTCTATCAAAACCTAGAACCTCTACAACCAGCCATGAAAGTCCTACTTTGAGAAATCCCATTTCCTCAACCTTCACTACCCATCCTTGCACTGTGACTGTTCTGTGTAAATACAGAAATGGTTTCTGATGTGAAGATTTTATGCCCTTGTTTCTGGGCAAGTTTATAACCCATCCCCCTGCAGCTAAGCAAAGCAGTTGAGGAAAAATGTAGTGCAGACCTATAGGTTCTCACAAGGTTGTAGAAAACCTCACGTGGGTTTTCCAGCTGAGTTGGCAGTTGATTTATAGGCTGTCACCAAATCATCAGTCAGAAACTGACACAAAATGTCTCCTGCAGGCTTTGATTCCTTATTCATTGTAATGTCTTCTTCATTTATATTCCAATGGAACAAACAAGCCAGGATTTCCTCTCCCTTTGTTGGATAGTTTCCTGTCCCTGCAGCTGCTTTCTGGAATGTTAAAACATGAGAGTAAAGTGTTGCCTGAGGATTATGTTGCCCAAGTCCACCAAAATAAATCAATTTCAGTATTTAATCCTTTTAGCATCTCTGAGTATTTGAGTTTAAACAGCAGAACCTCTTGTAAAGAGACAACTCCTCCCCTTCCCCAACTTCTTGACAAGCAAAGATTCAATATGACCTGCTTTGAATCTTATACATTGTAATATACAGAAAGTTTCCTGTTATCTTTTCTCCTTTACTGTAGCAGAAAAAGCCTTCTACTGCATCAAAGTCTTATACAAGCAGGTTTCACTGTATGTATAATTACATATCATTCTTGCCTTCCCATCTGAGCTAAATCAATTTTTCTGGTGGTGGTAGAGTCTGTACTCTGACTCTCTATTTGAATAAAGCATCAGTTGTATTGAATGTGCTGGAACTGGCAGATGGTTGGTCAGTCATTCAGTTTGATATTAATTGCTTCTTTGAGATTCCTTTCAGAAAACTGAGGACAAAATGCATAGTGTCTTATTGCATTAAGAAAAAAATCACATCTGAAATTCTGTGATGGAAGATTCATCTGCTTGGCAGACAATGCACTTTCTCTTTAAGACTTAAAATGACCCCCAAAATATCCATGATTTAGAGATTATCTCATTTCCTTCCAGTGAGTAAAAAAAATCAGATATCATTTTATTTGGAAGAAATGTTTGGGTTTTTTTTTTTTAATTAATCTCCCTAAATATTTCTAGATAAAAGTGGAGGCTGCCTGCTTCTGCCACTGTAACATGGTAGTAGATGAGCAAGCTAAATGCCTTGTTCCAAAGATAAATCTCTCACATCAATGGCCATGGAATTCCTGTGCCATTCCTATGTTCTCCCTTTTACCTGAGTCCCTCCACAGTAATACTTTTTCTTCCATAAGCAGAATGGACACTCCAGTTTTCTTCTACTCCTGAACACATGGTGGATAATACCCAGACCTCACACTCAGACACTGCAAATCATGAATGTTTTTAACATCTGCAGCCTATTTACAAACAATTTGGAGGTACAACAGCAATACACCTGGTGTTTCTAATTTGAGTAAAATCCTCCATTGAGACTTGGGGCTAAATCCTGAGCTAGCAAGAATCACTCGAGCTCCATGCCTTTCAAATGGACAGTGTAAATTTACACCAGCCAGGCCTTTGCCTTCAGAAAGTCACATGGCTCTTGGCACCTCACATGCTTAATCTGGAAAGATGGATAAATTTGGGGCCATATTTCAACAAAGAAGAGATTTTGCCTCTGAGCTGAGCTTTCTTAGGTAAACAATAACATGGCTTAGTCGTGTATTGCTGTACTCTGCTCTACAACTGCAAAAATACACATTAGCCAGATATTATTGACATTGGCCAAGGCCCTTCACTTAATCTTTTACTACAGCAAAGTTTTGCTCTACAACTGCAAAAATGTGCATTAGCCAGATATTATTGACATTGGCTAAGACTCTTCACTGAATGTTTTACTACAGTAAAATGTGAAGTCTGCATGGGAGTACCACCAGAACAGCACTGACAGCAGCTTGGATACTGGGGGCTCATGTGGCTGCAGGGGACATGGGCCAGGTGGGCTCAGGGCATTGTAAGCCTCTTGCTCCCTGTCTGAATGCTGTGACCTGGAGCTACCTCTGCCCTGGTGGATATCACCATTGTTGGTCTTTCATCTCATCTCCTCACCTGCAAATTAATTCTGCCCACAGTTGTTTTATCAGGAGAAAGCAGCTGCCACAAAAAAATTCAACAGCAGTCCAAAACACCAAAACAAAGGCAGCAATCTCAGCCACCCTTGCAGCTGGCTTGTAAAAGTTGGCTGGGCTCAGCCATCCTTATTTTGCTTGTGGAAACAGTGAACAAAGAAATCAAACTGATCAACTTGTGATGAGATCTTCAAGTGTCATTGTCACCCAGTGTTACATCAGGTCGAGAGCTCTGCTTAGACATCAAGCAGCCACAGCAGATATTTAGAGGAGGAAAGCCAAGGTGAGACCTAAGATGCTGAAAAGGTTTAGGCAATGCAGTGAGCTAATCAGGGGAACTAATTAGCCTGGGCTTAATCTATTAAAAAAATTAAAACTATCATATCAGCTAACCTGTTAATCATGTAGGTAAATTGGCAAATGCAAAACTGTGGAGGATTAAGAGGAAAGATTCTTTTCTTCACAAGGTTACCTGTCCCATCCTTTCAGAAAAATCAAGCCAAAAAATGAACAAGAATTTATTGTCAGAGAGACCTGCTAGGAATGTCCCTAAGCCAGAAGACAGCACGTTCAGCCACAGCAGCAAGAGGATGTTGACACACTTCGCAGAATTTCTGAGCTTATGAATAAAGATGACAACTGAGTGAGAACAGAGCCAAAGCTCAGTAAAAACTACATAGCAATATTCACACCTCTAATGAAGCCAGTGAATTTCTGGCTCTGCATCTTTTGTGCTTTAAATATGACATTTTTTGGCATTTTGCCTCTTTGTGTGTGTGTATTTTAGTACCAAATAGAATTCTTACCTTGAAAGAGTGTTTAATTTTGCATTTTTCAATGAAATATTCTGCTAACAAATTCTGAGGTTGAGGCCACGTGAGCAGAGAGTTGGGCTCAAAGATAAGCAAAAATAAAATTAGACCAAAGTGAATTTTAGCTCCCTGAACAGTGTCCTGCCATGCAAGCAAAGGTTATCCTTTTCATTATATAGGCCCCTAATTCAGTTTGGGGCACACTGGCACTCCTATGAAGTTGTTTCTGGAAGTACTTTGGAGCAAAACCATAACCAAAGTCTAAGTCACTTCTTACCAGCCCTATAAATTTGTTAGATAGGAAAAAGCTAAAATAACATGAAAAATTACTCCATCCATTCCTGCTGCCTTACAAAACACATTGGCAGCCTAATTTTGCTTTCTTTAGGCTATCTTGCAACAAGTTTGCTGGAAACATCATGTTTGGACAGATTTACTGTTAAAATCTTTTCTAACATTTGCAGCAATTTTAGCTTTTAATAAAGTGTGGAAGGAAGAAAATGTTTGCACGTGGTTACAACTGGAATTGCTCAGGAGCCTGCCCTGGGTCTGGAGAAGATTTACCCTCAAGGAGTTACAGTGACATGAAATGAGGGGAATGAGTGTGTGTGAAGCTGGTACACTCAAGGGCAGAGCATTGTAAGCACATTACTTTCCCTGGTTGCATGTAGAGTTACTCATATGAATATTGTAATTGCATTGCTTTCCTTAGTTGCATAAACTGATTTGCACAAAAATCACACCCATATTGCTTTCCCTAGTTGCATACAGGTGTGCCTGCACAAATATTGCAATCCTAGTGCTTTTCTTTGATCAACTTGCCTTGTAGCAGGTGATGTAGTGACCCAGCCACCAAACTGAACCTCCTCAACCTTTGTGGACTCTTTACTATACTGTGCCAAATTTAGGAAATATTGAACAGTTAATACTTCCTAATAAATGGCATTCTCTGCTTTCATCTCAGTGAGGTGCATTCCACTCAATCTGTGGCAGCAAGTGGTTTAAAGAATTTGAAGGGGAAGTGTTCTCTTACAGACCCTGTGACACACACGGGTGAAGAAGAATTTGACCCACACCCTTTAGTCTGGTACTGATGTCTGAACTGCAGTGTGGAGTGGGCTGTACTTATTTCTTTTTTAGGAAGAGTTTCTGCCCCCCTGCCACTGAAAACATCTGGAAACCTGTGTGTTACAGAGTGGTCAGGACATAAAGGTAAATCTCTTGCTGTGACAATGACAAAGCTTTAATGTTTTCTGCTTAAAATTCTACTTCTTCTCCAGTCCACATCTGGAAAATGCCAGTAAATATGCCTGATGAACTAAAAATATATCCATGTGCCAGCCTGGCCCCAACAGTCTATTTCATCCACTGATTTTAAATGTTTTCCTTGTGGAAATTTAAGGCTGAACTGCTGAATGTCCTCTGCCAGCTCACCAGCCCTGTCTTTAAGCTGAGGACAGCTTTGGGATTTCCTCATCTTGCAGGACTCTGGCTGCAGGCTGCTGGGACACACGTGGGGATGGGATGGCTGTGCCTGTGGTGCAGAGCTGGCACTGCAGCACTCGCTGCTCGGCAGAATCTCCCGAGTCAGTCGGAACTGGCCCCGGGGCTTTTCCTGCGGTACAAGCTCCTCAGCAAGCTCGACCTCAGAGTCAGAGCCGGGCCATATCTGCTGCTCTTATCACTGATGTAGGCTGGGAGATGTGGCTGAATATGCAGCTGGAAATTCCTTGGTGTAGCTATCTATACTTTCCAGACTAAACCTAGAACCACTAAAACACAAAGGGCTGATTTTAGTCTCTGAGTAGCTGTCAACTTCTAGGGATTTATACTGAATTACCCAGAGACAAGTTTTGCCCTAATCCTGAAACAGTTAACACAGCCACAGAGAAGCTGTGTAGGTTTTACATTGACTTTGTAGCTTATTTTGCATGTGGACTAATTTCACTTACTGGAATTAATGAGTGTTGATTCAATTTTACAGACTGTTATTTCTTCATTGGCCCCAAATCGCATTAAAATCTCCTAAGAAAAAGAGTTCTCTGATTCCAGGTGGTAAGAATTGGCTGCATCTTCATTCTCCACCTGCTTCACTTTTTGTTAGGTTCATGTATTTTACTGTGGTTTGGTCAACAAAGTGAAATACCATTTGATAGCTATGACTGAAGAAACAAAGAGCTTGTGGGTTTGGATGTAGAGAGCAGGACTGTCAAAGCAGAGGCTTGTGGAAAGTGATTTAGTCTCCAGTGAGGCTGAGCATTCCAGTTCTCACAGTTAGTTAGACTAACTAGGAAAACTCAAGCCTTGTTTTCTTAATCAGTTTAAATTTTTGTTCTAAAACATACCTAATAAGTGGTCTAGGTGGCTGTTAGCTACCAGCATCTGTACTCTATACACTGTCAGACAGCAAAATCATTTTTTTCTCAACCATATTGAAAATAACATTCTGAACTTTTGCAAGTGTGGATTGTAAGGCAGACAAGAGGTAGAGCTGAGAAGAAAGATCTGAATGTTCTTCCTCAGACAGCTCTGTAATGAAGAACATAAAGTCTCTCCAGTTACTCTTCCTACTGAAAAAGACCTCAAGGAGATGAGGCATGGATGCTCAGATATGAAGCCTGGAGGACCAGGTAAGAGGCAGGAATGTGGTGTGGAAGGCTTAAAAGAAAACAAGAATTTCTGAAAGAAACCAAACAATCTGTGTGGTATGAAATTCTCTTTGTAATGTGGGTAGAACATTGATGCTAAATGCAAATCAGTAAAAGATGAACTCCAGCACAGAACCACTGAAACCAGCCCTGCCTCCACTTAGTAAAAGCCATGCTGATATTTGAGAAACTGAAAACTCTTTTCTTCTCAGAGAGTTTTCAGTGCTCTGCTGTTGGCTGTGAACAAGGCAGAGCAGTGCAGCAATCCAGGATGCTGCTTGCAAACTGACAAACCCACAAAACCAGTGTTCATTTTTGTTTCTGAAAGCATTCCCAGAGGTAGAACACTGTTGGGTTGCCTTTGTTGCAGTCAAAGAAATACACATTATTTCCTCACTAGGTGGGAAGTATTTGCAAGAAAAGCCAGTTTTGATGAAAGTTAATAAATAACAATTTAAAGATGTCTTCAAATACAAAACTTCAGTAAGTTCTGCCCTTTACTTCTTCTCCCAAAACACTCTGTATTCCACAAATTGAACATCTGCTCTCCATTTATTACTGATGGGCACTAAGTCTTCCTTCTCTGTGAGCCATCCATCTCCTCTGGGCTGGCACAGGTGGCTGACCATACACATAGACCTATTGTCAGGTAGGTCCCCAACTGGCAGAGAAGTAATTTGTGCAGTCTATTTGCTTCCTTCTTTGGCTTTGCTAAGGAACAAGGTAAATTATAAAAATAAATGGATGAAGTAGGTTTGAGTTTTGCTTGGAATACAAATGAAAGCTGGTATTTGCACAGCATGGTTCCTAAATCCTGTTAAAAAGCTGACTCATCCAACAGAGGACAAAATGCTGCTGAGGAATATTAATTGCATTTCAGTGAATCCCTCACACTTAGTGGAAGCTGTGTGCATTACAGATGGGGTGCTTGGCTGTACAATCATTACCACTGACAGTGAAAGTACTTAGAGATTCATGGGCTGAGGACTGAATGAAGAATTGGACTGGTATTTATCCTTCTCCTCAGGTAGGGCCTGATTCTGGTTTACATGAACAGTTCTGATTGAGCTGAGGAAGAGCAATACAGAGCCTAAATTGACAGCTTGATTAATATTAACATCACAGGGATGCTCCAGCCTGGTTCATTAAAAGGGTTTCTGAAATTATAGCTATGGAGCTGCTTCCCACTTCATCTATCTCTCCTGAAAATCCAGCAGCTGAAGAAAGAAGAAGAAGCTAAAGGCCACCAGGTTTTTTACTGGTAAATACCACCAGAGCTGCACAAGGGAGCAGAAGGGCAACAGTTTCAGCAGTTTACACCGACAGAAGCTCTCCACAAGAAACATTTCTTGCAACGTGGAAGGAAAGGCAGAGCCCATAAGCCTCAGAATCTTTCAGTTACTATTTCTTTAGTACCTAGAGAATGTACACACAATAAGGGAAAAGAGAGAATGAAGGGAAGAAGACAAATCAAACCATGGTCAACGTGCTGAAGAAAAAGTTGTGACAAATTGAGTCATAATGAAATAACAAATGGGGCAGCTGGGGTGGGGGAAAACCCATCACGTTTGGTGCCTCAGGAAAGTTCATGAGTAGGTGAAAAATGCCAAACAGGGTGTAAAAACCAACAGGTAACAAATACCAAGGAGGTATCTATGGCCACTGAGTGCATTTCCTACCAAAATTCAAAGCCATGAAAAAATGGAACAGCAACAATCCATCGCAGAGCACAAGGATGTTGTTGCTGAATTCTGCACTGGAAACCACCAAAGTGGGTTTTTTTTGCACAGAAGAAACTTGAAAGGTCTGTGACTGTGAATATTTTACTCAGCTTGAAAACACTCCAAAACCTGTTAGCTGAAGGAAAGGTGCAAGTTTCACATTGCTCCAAACCTCACTCACTGAGCTGCAGGGCTGTGAGCTATTTTCTAAGAGGGACAAGAGTCACTTGTATGGAGGGACTCAGAATTTCATTGCAACCCACTCTTTCTTAGGATCTACAGTAATATTCTTGTTGGGGTTGCCCAGGATTGCTGTGTGCCCTGCTCCCTTAGCTCCCTTTCACATTTGCAAGCAGGTATGTATGCTGGTTGGGAACCCCCTGCAAATCTATCTGCCTGAGTGTGTGCTTGTGTGTGTTTGCCAGTACTTTTGGCACAGCCAGCATGTATCTGGCTCAAAGAAACTGTGGGATATCTACTCTGACAGCACTCCAGTATTAGCAATGACATTCAACTGAGGCTGGCATATCTGTGGAACAGTCATGCATTTGTCTGATCTTTTGAATCCAAGATGCTTGAATTGGAAAGGGCAGGGCCCTTTCACAGTGCTCATGAAGTAGCTGGGCACAGGAGATCTAGAAGGCTAAGTTTTTTTCCATCTTCCTGTTTGGAGCTTAAATATGCAAGAATGGAGCATAGCCTGAGGGAAGCTTTGCTCATGCCTGTGCCTTTGACCTCAAAACAGAGAGCTTGGATTCAGCTAAGTCACCCAGACAACAGGGAGGGGGAAATGGAATTGGCACACCATGCTACTCATTTCTTTGGGTTACAATTTCATTCTCAAATGGGGAATGAGTTGAATCAACAAGCAGTGATAAAGAAGTGATCTCTTGTCCACCACAAACCCCCCATATATATATTTATATATCCAAAGAACAGAGAGACAAAGTCTGCTTGCCCTTGGAGGCATAGCAAGCAGCACTGTTTGTGCCAGGGTAGGGAACAGCATTTATCCTGTGGCATTTTGGGAGTCCTCTTTGAGGAAATGCCATCATGACCTGCAGCAGATCAAATGCCCTAAGGAGGGCTACAGAGTCTTTATGAGAAATCAGTTTTTCAAATAACTGCTAATATTGTGTGTATTTAGAGAAGCTGTTGTCATTTTCCCCACTTGGTTCTTCCATCTACTTTGTGTTGTAGGGAAAAAAACCAACAGAATGTTTGGAAACCTGTAGAATCCATAAACAAAGCAATCCCTCCTCACCTTATCTATTGTAGATTCACTACCTGGTAAAATGAATAATAAAAGTGAAAGGAAATGTTTATGACCTCAGACTTTTTTTTTTGCTAGGCTCAAGTCAGTCAACTAGATCCTTGCTATATATATATATAATACTAAGCAGAAATTAAGGATAAGCTTGAAGACTAGGTCTTTAATAATTAAGTCAATGCCTTCCATGTATTAAAAAGTTCTCAAAAGAGCACAAAGAAAACTATCCCTTAGCGCTAACCATTGCCACCCCAGGCAGGAGAACTTTAATATCCCAGAATCACAGATTGGTAGAGGTTGGAAGGAACCTCTTGGGTTCACCTGGATCACAGGAAAGTGTCCAGGCAGGGTTTGAAAGTCAACAGAGAAGGAGACTCCACAGCCTCTCTGGGCAGCAGTTCCAGTGCTCCTTCACCTGCAAAGTAGGGAAGTTTTTCCTTATCCTTATGTATCTCTCACAGAATCAGACTGCAGCAGAACTGACAAAACATCATCAAAATGGGAACACGACTGGGGCTGGGCAGCTGCAGTCAGGTGGCAGAGAAAGTGAAAATAAACCCATTTACAGTTTTGATGGATTCCCCTCTTCTTGGAATCAGTGTGAAGCAGAAGGTTGTGTGCACACATCTCTTCTACAGTGCTGAGCACACCACAGGGTTCCAAATGAGACTGTAGATTTATTCTGCAAGGCAGGGATATCATCCAAATGCTGACACCACCTACTTCAGTCAATTCTTTCCCTGATTCAGTGAAGTTCCAGACAGGGTTTGCAAAGCTTTCATTGAAACTATTGTGTACCACAGAAACACCATCAAACAAGCAACTGGTTTTACCTTTAAGGATGGAAGCTGTCCAAAGCAGACTGGTTCTGCTAACACATACCCTGAGTTAATTCCATGGCAGTAGTACAAATGCATCAGCACAGAACTGACCAGTTTTATGTATTCATAGCCATGGAAGCCAGAAAGAATCAGTAATGCTGGAATGATCTGATTAGACTGCACTTAAAGACAAACCTAATTCCATTGTTTTGCTGCCTGCAGCAGTAGTTGGGAAAGGAAAGCTATTAGTAATCCCCTTCTGTGCTGCTCTCACTGTAAATAAGTGTTTTAAGTGGATTACCTGAGGATGTAGATTTTGTATTTTAAAACTTTCTTATGGCTGTAGAAACTGTAAGTGTAAATGAAGTTTCAAGAAGTAATGGATATATAACCAAGAGTGCTCAGCCTGTAAGTTTAGCTTCAAAGGGGATGACTAAAGAGAGATTATAGCATTAGGGAGCAGATTTATATTTATACTGTCAGGTTGATCTGAAACAAACAAGAACTTTCTAAACAAGAGAGCAACTTAAAGCAGATTAAATCAGCTTTGTACAAATATGCAAACAGTTCTGCTTCACACCATTTTCTCCTATGCAAATCACTTCTTAGCATGATTTATTTATCATTTAAATATATGAAAAAAAAAGTTCTATATTTTAGGATTAAATTCCTAAGAAACAGAAAGTGCTGAGGTGGGTGCTCAATGGTTTGGTTGGCTCCAGTACTCATCAGGCAGCTGTAGTACACCCTCATTGCAGGCTGTGTCAGGAACTGGTGTGAGACTCCACTCAGTGTGAAGGGGAATCTCACACCCACACCTCCTGGTGTTCAGAGACTGTATGTGCTGAGTGTGTCTGCCATGGAGCTGCTGTTCTCACCTTGAGGAACACTGCAGCCAAGTGCTCTGGGATGCCTTTGCAGACCAGCAGCTGCCACAGGTGAGTAAACTGGCAGCCAAATGGTTCTGAGCTGGGAACTCTGCCAGCAGGAGAAGGAGGAGGCAGAGGACAGCCTGTCTCTGATGCTATAAATAAAGATGTTGCCCCTACAGAGCTTGTAATGGATGGCTGCATTACACAGGGAGCTTCTCACTGCAAGTGAGACCTCAGCCTTAGGAGGTTTCAAAAGGATGTTTTTTACTGTGCAACTGGTAGCGTTTGAAAAAGACAGAGCCATCTGCAGACATTTCTGCTTTCCTCTGCTCCTCTCATGAGCATTTAATGACATCACCTTTTTGTTTACTTAAAAATTGCCACCATTTCTTTGTGCCATGCTCTTAGGAGATGAAAAAAAAAAAAAAAAAAAAAAAGAAAGTCTACTTGCTTGGCTTCTTGTTGTTTACAGGTTGCCAGCAGCGTGTTCCTACACATATCCCTTATATCCCAGCCTTGTCATGGTTATTTAGCTTTCAAATCTGGGCCATGTTGGAAGTTGATGCAGAAATCAGTGTATTTTTACCTAGTGGATGTATATGTGTGCTTGTGTGTTCAGAGCAAGACTGCACTGAGCTACATAATGGCCATGATTCATTCCATGCAAGCCCTAAGCAGTGCATTCTGCCTTGGCACACTAACATTCAGTTCAGGACATGTTTCATGCTAGGTTAGAATAAGGAAAGGCCTCTGTGGTGCAAACACTTTGGGTTTAAAAGTTCAAAAGTCACTTTCTGAAACTACTCCCCCTTTGCCTGTATGCCATCAGATAGCAGATAGGTTTGCTCTTTTCACCTGCATGTTCATTACCAAAGAGAGATAAGCAGGCTGAAAGGCACACTAATACAGAAAGCACAAAGGGATTTCTTACAAGAGAAGTGGTCTTGGGTAAGGGAAGAAGTAGATGTCTCCTGCTCAAGTCAGGAACAAGGTTACACACCTAAATATATCTGCAAATACAGATATTCTACAAGTTGGGCATTTATTGTGTACAAGGAAAGTAATTCTGATCATATCTCACAGTGACACCTCCCTCACATCCAAATTTCAGGGGCAAACAGAAAAAAAAGTTTTGAAAAGGGATCTTCCACCTTCTGCCACAAATCAGTTGCAGTTAATGACAGAATTGCTGCATACTAGTGGAGTCTGGCAGCCCCTTGAAACACAAACAATAGCTGAGATACACTAAAATAGTATGTGAAAAACCTTTTCTAACAGTTTGTTATTATGTCTGTTTTATGAAGATGCTCAGTGAGGAATCTGGGACATGGGTACAGCACAGCCTGTCTGCTCCCTCGTGGCACCTCCCAGATAAGCAAGGGGCCATTTTTGGGCCACAGGAGCTGAGCTGCCAACTTCCATAACCCGTGAGTGATATACTGTGGGATCTCACTGAAGAAGTCAATTACTTAGTAAAAAAACTGCAGTAAGATCCTGAGAGTTGAACCAGGAAGTCTAAAGCTATAGATTTCACCCCACAAGCATATGAAAATCTCACTCAGGAGCACAGCACATAGAAGTCTCAAGTTCCTTTAAAAAAAAACTAAACAACCAAAAATAACCAAATTCCAGTGTATACTGAAAGAAGTAATTTTGTTTTAAAAAGCCTCCCTCAGCTATTTCACCCTTCCCTTTTGTTTCAACTGTTATTCAAATCTTGGAAGTTCTGCATCAGAGCATTTTGTGAGGGAAAAATAATCTATTCTGCAGATAAAGTGGAATGTAGATTTGATAAAAAAGCAGAAACTCAGTGAAGAGTAAAAATATTGTAAGTATTTCAAAAGGATATGCCCCTTTCAAAAAACACCCAAAATTATTCAGTTGGAAATGTGCAACTGATAAAGAAATCTTGTAATATTTTGACTTGGAACAATAGCAAGGATGACATAAAAAAGATCAAGGTTCATTGGCTAAATCTGCTCTCAGAAAGCTCAGATCAGAATCTCTCCCAACTGCTCTCTCTTCTCCTATTTCATAATTAAATCTTGCAATCTTTCCTCAGACAAAACCATCCTCTGGGACTGCTGGCATTTTTGTATGACTTCAAAACTTGGCACTCAGTGT
The DNA here is from genome assembly GCA_025447755.1 of Corythornis vintsioides. Lineage (NCBI taxonomy): Eukaryota > Metazoa > Chordata > Aves > Coraciiformes > Alcedinidae > Corythornis > Corythornis vintsioides. The sequence continues at coordinate 440,159 of JAOEGS010008490.1, read as the reverse complement.
TCTCAGGAGGAAAAAACTTTAAGAGTTAAAAGAATACAGCTGAATTGCAAAGATGAACCAGGCAGAAGTGGCACGACCTCATCCCCTAGCAATAGGAATCAATAACAACAAAACCAACATCATTACACCACAGAAAGGATTCAGAGGGCAGATTATGTCAAGTATTATGTTGTTAAGAAAGAATGACATGTGAAAGAGACTGCATGTTTTAAACATGGAAGAACATACAGAAAATGTGGAAGGTAGATGTGGAAAAGAGAAGTGGGAACATTGAATAAATTAGCCTGCAGACTCTTAAAAGGGAAAGAAAACTATTCCCATTCCTACTTTCACTGTTTTATTTATTCAGTGCACAGAATTCTATTCCAAGAGGAGCAGGGGAAGTAAATGTATTTCACAAGAAGCATCATGGAACTGGGAAAAAAAAAAAGCTGCTCTGATGACATCCTTGTTCTGGAACTCTGGAGACCCAGTTCATTTCCTGCTCAGCTCCAGATGGCCCAGAGTACTTAGGAAAATCCTGGGCTGCCTGTGCCTCAGTCTCCCACCTGGAAAAGAGAGTCAATAGAAGTCTAAGGATTCAGAAGTGAGATGGATCAGACACTGTTGTAGTCTGGGAATTACAAAGATTACCTACAACAGAAAGGTTCCTGTCTACATTGGCAGAGAACCTATGTTTGCCTCTTGAGCAAGACACTTTTGCTCTTCAGGTTGCTCATATGCTTAGAAAAATCAGGGTGTTGTCATGGGGCAGCCTTCCATTTCTCTGCAACCTTCAAAGTTCCAGCACCACACACCTGCCAGCACAAAGGTTCTTTAGGAACATGTTCAGCAGTACAACTCTCCTAATGCTTTCACACAGCTTTAAAACACTAATGGGGGCTGCTTTCTCAAGGAAGATACTGTTTTAAGCAAAGTATAAAATAAAATAAATTAAAATAAAGTATCTTCCTCTTTCCTTCCCTAAGGCAGTAATGTCCTGCTGCCAGATCATCAGATCCCCTTCCCTCACTTACTTTTGCTTCATCCCTAAAGCCTTTGGAGCTCAAAACCAGGAACAGGATAAAATGTTTGTAGTAATGATTTTATTGGGGTGAAGGTGTGCACTGAGAATATCATTTTCACTTATTTATCCTGGCATTTGTGGAAGAATCCTCTGAACCACAAATATATGCTCAAGAGCAATCATAGCAGTTCAGCCAACAATAATGAAAATTAGAAAAACAGAGAAAGAAAGAAAGAAGGTATTAGGATGCACATGAGGTGTTGGTCACACTGTGGGTTTTGCCTCAGCAAACACTCTTTACTGTGCCTGTTTTCATTATCCTTGTGGCACCTGGACTGGTCAATAGTTCTTCCTCTACATCAAATTCTAAACTGACAGGGGTCAAATGTTCCACACTGGGAACACACAAAGAGAGCTGGATTTGAACAGAGCACCACAGCTACAGCAGCAAATGCAGTGGTGCCAGGACCAGTCCTGGATTCTGTGTCTCACTCATCAATGTTGTTAAATGGTTATAATTTTTCCAGGCAGTTTTGGCCCAAGGCTGACAGCCCATCTTGCAAACAAGTCCTGGGCCCAGTTCAGAAGCTGACACTGTCCAGGGATCATTCCCAATGGCAACTGGGATGCAGCCACCCTGATTTGGCCAGCCAGAGAGTTGAGCACTGTGGACAGGCTTTTCTGTGCCATTTGTCCTCAAAGCCAGTCCTGGGCACATTTAATTTACTGATATATACATCATCTCTGACTGTTTATATCTTCTTACCATGGGAACCAAGCCCTACATGTGTTACTATGCTCAAGGACTTCCTAATACTTTTGATTTTGAGCTAGTTCTTGCTTCCAATCAATGCAGATTCCTACTACTTCTGAATTTTTGCAGGTGAGAGGCACAACTGGGCACCCATCCAGGCTTGCTCTGCTTTGGTACTCATCTTTTATGAGTAGCAGGAGCCGATAACAGATCAATTATGGTCATTATTCCTGTCATAAGATGTGAAGCAGCACAGATGGTATCTTATTAAACCTTAGCACCATGCAAACAAAAGAACTATTTTAACACGCTGCATAAAATCAGAGGACTTTCCAGACTCTTTCCCAGGAGTGCCTGAGGGCTGATGATTTAGCTGTCCTGGCACCTACTCTACATCCACCAGCCAAACCAGACTATTTTTCCTTCAGAACAATATGTTTTGCAGATATTACTAAATCCTGGTTGTTTTTTTTTTCCCCCAGCTTCATATGGAACTGTTAATCAGAGCTCAGTGGATGGGAGAACCAATGCAGTGGTTGCATTTTCATGAGCTCTTCTCACAGCCTGCAGAGTTCCAGTTCCCCCCTGTGAGCTGCTGTTTAACCAGACTGCTTTTCCTTTTGTGTCACCCTGACCATTCCCCCTAAATCCTAAAAAGGTTTATCAAAGACTAATCAAGTCACTGATAGTGCCCTTGTGTGATAAAAGTGGACCAGACTTTTCAACCAGGGCTCCAAAGCAAGGTTACATTGCAGCTAATTCAAATTACCTGCATTTATTAGCAGTTTTTCAGATCAGAAATGATCAAAAGGGTGAGGTTAAAAAAAATCAGTCTGAGTTAATGTATTTTCTTCTGACTGGTAATCTTGTAATCTGCAGGAACACTGAGATGACTTGTATTAGTACAATTTACTGGTGTCTATTCACATGAAGTAAGAAGGTTTTCCACATGAAGTAAGAAGACTGATTTCTTTCTGACAAGTACTGTGTTTTCAAAAAAAAAATCAGAATTTACTGAAATTTAACACAGAAGTACATGGCAAACAGGTAGAAAATACAGCCAATTTAAACAACACATGGAGTCTGTCACAGTAATGAAGAATTTTCACAGAGGATCCTATCAATAGTAACATTCATTATTATTTTGTGTATAATATTGGCATTCCTTAAGGATACTGCAGTTATTTAATAGCTTGTTAAATGGTACATGGCATCTGCCTGGAGAAAAATGAAATTGTGATTGGTCTACTTGAAGTGGAGAACAGAAAATCTTCACTATTTTGTAATTCAAACTCAGTGTGTTTAGCTGTTTGTCAGAGATAATGACTCTGAGGCTGAGAATGTCTCTGGATGTCAGCTGCTAAAAATGATTGATTTGATCTTTTTGTTTAGAAGTCACTGTAAACAATAAATCTCACTAATTTTTGGTCAACTTTTTTTGTAAGGCCTGTATACTTTAGATAAGCCATCTATTTCATTGCCTCTATAAAACTCCTGCTTGATGTCAGAACCATTTAAAAATGAACCTCTTCAGTACTGAATAAATGTTTATATAAATGAGCATTGATCCACTAAATCACTCATTTCAGTAGCTACAGGAAATGCACTAGCATTTGATGGACCAAATAACACATCTCTACAGCTAAACAGAATGCAAGTTATGGAAAAAAGCCCCTCTGATTAGTGGAAACATCTGCTACTTTCCCTCGTTGGTCCATAAGAAGGAATGTTGTTGCTATTTTTGCTTCCAAATTCCAATAACATTTTCAAGATCACCTATGTTCATAAAGAAGTTAAGTAACTTATCTTTTTATTATCGTTTGTTTGATTTATTGTTTGGGGTTTTGTTTGGTTTGGTTTGGTTTTTATTTATTATTATGATGGAACAATAAGAATACTTCTTGAATGAATAAATCAACCAAATATCAAGAAATATAATCCTTAAAAAGTACAAATTTATCCAAACCATTTTGAGGGCTAAAGGGAACACATTGCTTCCCAAGCTTTGTTTTAAAAAAAACCCCAACAAAATAAAACAAAACCAAACCCTAAACACCTTTTGAATCTTTTAGCAAATCTTATTGTTAGAAGTGCTTGACTAGGTTCTTCTAGAATATGGCTTGGCTAAAAGAGTTCTAGCACCAGGTGCTAAAAGGAGGGAGAAGCTACCAGAGAAGAATCAGAAAGAGCTTCAACAAAAGTATCTTTAGCCTGGGGTGGAAGATAAGAAGTTCAACCCTACTAGGAATATGAAACCATGTGGTCTTGAAAGAGAAAAACAATATACATTGAGGTGCACAGAAATAGCATTATAATATTGGTAATTTTATTTTAAATGAGACTTTGACTTCCTATAGCTGGTAATGCTGAGTTGCCAAGGGTGATGTGACTCTTCCTGAGTGTATTTCCTAAAGAGACATCAGAGCATGATGCTGTGAAGGAAAACATCCTGCAGTGCCATTCCCTTCTGCTGCACAAGGCCCTGCAAAGAACTGGAAGTCGTGAAACTGGAGCTAAATTTGCCCTCAGCATTTGCTTCCCTGAAGATCATTCCTAAAACCAAGGTAACACAGGGGGGTAAAAACACTAGTATTCCAAATAAAGGGCCTGCCTATGGACCCAGCTCTCCTCCAAAATGGGTATTATTTCTTAAATCTAACAAGGATGTGTTTGGAATATATGTATTTTGGTAGAAAAATTTCTCCTTCGCTGGGAAGCCAAATAGAAAAGGCTTGACCAGATTTGCCCACTGGCAGACTGTGCCTGTTGGAAGAACAGATCTTCCTTGCCCCTTAAAATACAAAGGATGTGATTCTTCTGTCTTCAAATGCACAGCAGAACTAACTGCTGAAATCAGTGAGGCTCAGCAGTGAGGAAAATGAGAACCAGCTCCTAAATGTCAGCACAATCCCTCCAGCTTTTCAATACTTCTTGGAATTAGGCAACACTTTTCATCTGAGGAGCTCAAATGGCCACTTCTTAGGTCAACCTTGAAATGCCCCTCTGAGGCTGGTAAAATGCCCATCAAAAAGAACTTCAGAAGTGTTAAATAATTTACTGACAGTCACAGCCCAAATGCCCAGACTTGTGCTGCAAATGTAAGAAGCAATAAGCAAATTCTGGCCATTGTCAGTAGATTTGTGTATCTATTCTTTAATGGAATGCAATGACTATGCACCCTTTGGGGCTTAAATGCTCACTAAATCAAACTGAGCTAAAGCTTGTTTTCAATAGATGTAGATTTCTAACACAAATAATTGCATTCACTCAGGAAAGTGGATCATAATTCATGGATAGGCTGCTGTTTTGGAAAGAATAATCAGCAAAATGCAGGAAGAATTTTGACATTCTGGTCTAGTAACAGTTATCACTCCCATATCATATTATATTTAAGAGTGAAGTCCCTGCTGAAACTGCAATAGCACAAATCCTTAAAGTGCTTCTCTGTGAGGACAAGAATTATTACATTTAGTTTCCATGCAAAATAACCCAACCATGATGTCCATTTAAAACTGGAAAAGAACAGGATCCACTTTAAACCAGTTTAAATTTTGAATGTCTTAGTTAATGTTATTAGAAGGAAAATGGAACTAAATTGCTACCCTGTTTGTGAATCTCTCATACAGCACTTGCAGCAAAACTTGATGTAACAGGGCTTAGAGTTCAGGACTTCTAGAATTCTAGACCAATGTGGTCTTGGGAGACTTTTTTTTCAGTGTTGTAAATCTAAGAGGTACTGACAAGTTCAAATCATACTGGAAAAAGTGTTGAATTTTCTCTGAATTCAGTAAATTTATATCCCTGTTAATGTCAGAAGAATTTGTCTCTTGAAGTTTTATTTTTAAATATTTCATTTTCCTCTCAATAAAGCACTTGAAACAGAACTGTCTTTTTATTAGACTTTGTGACATTCACCAACTTAAAGAACAGAAGACCTCTCCCTGCATTCTTCACAGGATTCCTGGGTTAACTGCTTCATAAAATCACATTGATTGTAGCCCAAGGTTTTCTAGAATTAAGCACCAAATAGTTGCTTAACAGTAAAACACAGGGAAGCTTGGGTCTCATATGCATGCTGAATGAACCAAGGCCAGAGTGTGTATATCTTCCATTGTGCAAAACTGAATGTGTAGTTAAATTAAGAACAATAGGTATTCATAAATCAGCACAAGTGCCCATGAGAAACAAGTCTTCTAATTAAATGAGAATCGGTCTTCCTTGTTCCAGGAATTGTTATTTGGTATTGAGGCAGAATATATTGATATTTAGTAGAGAGACTTTTTTTTTTGTTAGAGGAATTATTGTGTTTACTTATCAGAACTAACCCCCTTCTACACATGATTAAAGTTAATTTACAAAAAAATAAGTGGTCTGGAGGCATCATTATTTTCTAATCCTGATTCTGGAGGTCAGTATCTTCACGTGTGCAGCAAGTTATCCATTTTCCCATCATCCAGAAAGCAGTGCTTTCATGTTTTCTAACTTGAGTCCTGCAAACCCAGCTTTTACCCACCCACTATGATGCCTTGCAGATCTGAAGTACAAAGAAGAAATTGAGTAGGTTAAACTTGGTAATAAAATCAAGAGCATGCACATTTCAAATGATGGGGACATTAAGCATCACGTTTGCTTTAATGTCTTCAAAAATAAAGCAGAAAATTATTATTTCATATTAAAAATATATAAATGTTCAGAAATTTATCTCCAAGCCTGCTGTTAAGCCAGCTGTTATAGAAACAATTTATGTAAACCAGATTGACTGAATCACATTAATCACAGATTGAAGGAAGCAACAAGTATTTTTGGGTATAAAGTAATCTTTTTGTTATAATTTTTAAATAGACTTCACAACTTTTGGATTAATATTTTTTCCATGGTTCTTGGTGGATTTGTGACCACAGAACTGTAATTATTGTTATTTTATATCTTTTAACACAAGGCAGGATTTTCATACAAGGCTCCTTTTAGGTGCCTACTGCAGAAAATCTCTCCAAGTGTTTATACAGCTCTACCTTCAAACCTGGTGTGGGTCATTCCATGCAAGAATTTCACTAAGGAAATGTTCCCAACACTTTATTATTCCAGGTTTTGGGTGATTTTGATGGCACATTCAGACAGAACCCCAAAACACGAGGAGGTAAAAGCAGTTTTGTGAAGGCTGCTTGTTCAGGGCATTGTGTTCCACTTGAGCTTCCAGGAAGCCAGAACAGTCCCAGGCTACCCAGCAATGACCATCGAGGTCATTATTGCCTTTTACAAGCTTTAATATTCAGCCCTATTATTTTCTCATCCATTGTAAGGCTCTGCTTTTTAGTCTTCTTGCAGCATTTTATACAGAATAAACTAATAACCCTTGTCTGAGAATATATGGAACAATTCATATAGAATTTTGCCATCATGTCACAGAGGACACACATTGTCACTGCTATTGTACCCAGCCCTAAACACAGGATGCTGGTCTCCTGAGCATTTTACAAGACAAAGTAGTCTAAATAAATTGAATTTATCATGAGGGGAAAGAAAACCCCAACAAACCACCCAAAAAAAACCCAACTAAAAAGAACTGAAACCAACCCAAGCAAGCACAGCTAAACTGAAACCCATTAAAAAGAAAAAGATTAGGATGACATGACTATTTTTTCCCCCCATTGTTAAATGTAAACCAAAGTAATGGTCAAAAAGTCATGAAGGACGAGGGAGGGAAGTGGTGCATGATTGCTGCATTCTTTACCACGTCCCCTTCCATCCTGGGGAGCTGGAACATCAGTGCAGTTCTCATGCCAGCTTCCAAGTAAACAGCACGCACTTCCTGGCTGTCCCTAATCTGGGCAGCAGTGTGTGTGAAGGGAGAGGGCTGAGTGAGCTGTGGTTCTCACCAGGTATCCTGTTTGGACAAAGGTGTTTGTCCTTTACCCAAGATCTTGCAAAAGTGATTAGTGATATTTCTGTGCTATGCTTTTTTTTTTTTTTTGGGGAAAGGCCTAATTAGGTCTTTTGGGAAAGATTTAATTTGGATTACTGAGAAGTTTAGAAGGCCAGAGGTAACAACTGAAAAAGAACCAACGAAAAAGAATATGAATTAAATGATTTTTTGCATTCAACATTTTAAAATTCAGTCAATTGAAAGTTATCTTTTCTCTAATTATATTTACATCATATATTACTCAACAGCCTGTGGTTCAAAATGTGTCAGAAACATAGAAACATATTAGAAATCTGCTCTGAAATCCTACATTTCTAACTTAACATTTTTGAGACTCAAATACCCAAGCACCTATTTTCTCTCAGTTCATTTGCATTTTGAATAAAGGCAGTCCAGAGGCACTAATTTTCATTACCAGTAACAACCAGCACATTGCATGGAGTGATATGTGGTAAATATGGGCCCTGATAGTGATCTTACATACTGTTGGGAACTCAGTGAGTCAATGAACTTAGAGCAGACTTCATTAAATAGCACTTACTTGGGTTTTTTTCTTTTTTAAAGCAAAAATTCCAGTTCCCTGAGATGTTCTAATGATAGAGATTCCAGGAGTCCTCTGAGCATAATGCTGAAGTGAGGCCCACTGGAGGGAACTAGTTAAAAAGACTTACTTTGAAATTATCTGGTATGAACTGAATATATCAGAAATAATGAATCATTACAAGCTGATGCCTCAAAATGCTAAATCCTCATTTTAGTTAAATATACTGGATCTGCACAGGAATGATCTTGGAGGGTAATGAAAAGCAAAATAATGACAGATTATTCAGTTCACTAACTTTGCTGATTAAAATCTTTCTTGATAATGAGCAAGCCAAAGTAAATGGAGGTGTGAGGTAAAAATATAAAACATATTTTTCTGTTCAAGTTTTAACTTCAACAAAGTTTGGGAACAGATTTCAGATCCAATGAGCAGAATTGCAACTTGAGGGCTCTCCCTATATTTTACTTGGGATATGATAAAATTAAACAAGTAAGACTCCCAGTACTGAATTTCTGAAAATGTGACTAGAAGTCAAGATTTACAATTAATCCCATGGCTGTCAAACCAACACGGTAAGAGAAGGATTTTAATCAGGCAAAGCTTCCATGATTTAACCTCCCAGTCTTCTGCAAACAGCAACTTGGAAACAAGGGAAGTAAAATATCCAGCCTTGGTACCACCCTAAGTATTTTATTTTAAAAAAAATTCTGTTTAGTGCATGCAAATGTATCTAATTAGCTCATTTGGGAACATCCCTGTTCTCACTGGAGAAAGGTATGTTTTCCAACAAAATTCAGAGTAATCCAATAATTGCTTGGAAAAGTCTGAGGCCCCAAACTATCTTGCTCTCTTTTGGCTCATACACTTCTCCTGCCTGCACAATCTACCTGGCAAGATTTCCAAAACCAGTGACCCTGGTGCATTCTTTATTATTTCACAGCCCCAAACCAACCATATTTTAATTTCATTTACACTGCTGTCAGTCTGAATAAATTCACTCGGTAGCATCCTGTCGTTTCTTAAATCAAGGACAAATCTCCCTTTACTTCACTGAGATGAGGAGTTCTCTCTAAATTCAGTGGAATTACTCCAACTCATATTAATGCCATCAGCTCAGTGTCTAGTCTTTTCTATCCTGGGGTTACAGCATAAATAAGGCAACAATTAGAGATGCAAAACAAGTTTCAGTATCAATCTTGGAAGCAGAATGTGTCACCCTAGGAAAATATCACCAAATGATTTAAGCAGAACTGACAAAGGGAATATCTAGCACTTCACTAATGGAAAAAGTGAACGTTAGATGGTAGGAATAATGGAAAAGTACACCACCACTTGAAGCCATAGGACTAATTTATATGCAGCATAATTTCAAATATATTCAAATGTTATTTCCTTTATAAGTTTTTTAGCAGAAAAACATTGGTCATTCTTTTGTTTTCAGAGGTTTTTTTTGCAACAGATATGTGGAGACACTTTTCTAGTTACTCTGTGTTTAGAATTGTTTTGCCACCAACAAGAAATCTGGAGGAATGACACACATTTGTACTTTCCTTTACCTGTTTGGGTTGTAGTAATTATCTGGCACTATTTTAGGATTTGGAGTCCATAGAGATCAAATTATTTTAGAGAGTGCACTAAAGCAAACCAGTGCTTCTTTGTTAGCAAAAATGTCTGTTTCTACCAAGCCTAGCTAACTCAACCTGCTGAGACACTGGCCCAGGGTGCCCAGAGAGGTGGGGGAAGCCTTTTTCTTTACAGTGTGTCACAGAAATCCATAAACTCATGTTGCAAGGAACACATTCTCTATCTGCATTCTGGCAAACAAAACTAAATAATAAACCAAAATCCTACTTCTAATAAAGAAATTAATGTTAGAGGTGAGTGAACCATAATTATGACTGGGCCTTTTGGCATAATAGTATGAGACTGCAATGTACTGTGAAAGGAGCAGTCTTTATTAAGAAGAGGTAAACATGTATTTTAATTGTAAACCAAAGTATTCATCACCTTCAAGATCTTAATTAAACTTCTCATCAGAAATTAGCTCAAAAAAAAAAAAAAAAAGGAAAAAAAGAAAGAAACCTCAATCCACTTAAGAAGACTTTTTCCCTAACACAGCCTTGTGGTCATAAACCTCTAAAAGCAATTCAGAAGCACAGTGTGAGGTTACAGGTAGATTGACAAGAAACTAAAAGTCCTGAGAGCAAATGAAACAAAACCTGTCCCTACCTTCTTTAGAGCAACAAACAAACCTGTCTCGTGGTTTGAATGAAAACAAAATGTTTTCTTCATTATATTTAGCTAGGAAATCAGTGCCTCCCTGTTACATTCTTAATGGGTTTACTTTTTGGTCATTTCTCTACCTTTTCTCCTCTATAGTCTCCTTTTGCTGTAGAGCTTGGTGCATCACAGTTTGCATATCCAGGCTGCACTCCCACAGAACTTGGAATTATTTCTGTCCTTTACTGGATGGGCTGTGTGAAAACCATTCAAGTGCCCTCTAGTGACTGGAACTCACTAAATGTATGGCTCACTATGAGTATTTGATGGACACATTAATAGCAAATGTGCTGTGGGAATCAAGCTTTCCCATTTTACCTTTTGATTTCCCTGATGCTGTGTTAGCACTGGGACATCTTACAGGGCACTGCCTGCATGCTACTGGGTAGAAAACAACCTGTTGTAGAGTAGAAGATAAATGCTAAGGTGACAGGAAACCACTTATGTTTATTACTCGGTCCATTTTAGGAATAACTAAGAGCTGCAAGAAAAAAAATCCTTCTAAACAGTTTATTGCACTCTTCACTAAGTCATTACTACTACTTTCTTCTTTTTTAAAAAATAATGGTAGAAAAGTAGTGCACTAGAATTAATGGTAAATACAGTTTTCATTTGACTACTCAGTCTAAAAAATGGATTGTAAAAATTATGTTCTTTGAATGAGTTCAGATTCTGAACACTTGAATTCAACTGACATGCTAACAGCTTATTCACAGAAGTGTACTATTATTTAGCAATTTATAGGGTTATTACTCTAGAAGCTTAACCATTGGCAATGGAGAACCATATAACACAGTAAGTATTAGAGCCAACACAAATTGCTAATATATACAGATTTTAAGCAGTAAGATATGAATAATAAAAGCATGAGTTAAGTTTTCAATTTCGACCATTTAAGACAAATGTAAAAAAAAAAAATACAATCACAAATGGAAATATATTTTTCATTTTAGGTCATAAGTAGCCTTTCTAGTGTAAACAATCAGTCAAGTGAGGGCAACAAACCACATCATACAAACTATTTGGCTCACTAAAAGGTATCCTGGTATGTGAGTTGGTATAATAAAAGCAATCTGATTGAGGAATGAATTATCTGCTGAATATCCAGATATAAGGGAAATAGAAAAAGATACTCAGCCTGCCCACACCAGCATGGGTGAATCCATTTCTTCTCTCCCTCTTAAAGGGGGTGAACAACTCCTTTAGATACTACTGCTCAAAAGGGCACACTACACTGAATTAGCCAAGGAAAACAGATTTATGGCTCTCTGAAAGTTTCTCTGAAAGAGAAAATGAAGCTGTTCAAAGCCAATCCACAACATCACAACAGATCCTCTACAAATGTGACTGTTCTCTGGATTATTGCTGGTGCTCTGAGTGCTGTCACTTCCCCTCCTTTTACCTCTAAGTTTTTCAACCTACAAACCATTCATCATATAACATTTTAATCCATGGTGTCCTTTTTTGTTCTCCTTCCTATTTCTCCCTTGTCAGCATCCCCCTTAAAACATTACCTGCAATATTATTTTCTTAGTATTTTCACTTTCCCTTGTCCTCCCTTCTCACAATATGTAAGACAAAATGTTATATTACAGTCCCCTTCTAGAACAAATATTCCTGAACATAAATCAAACTCAGACTTAAGGCTGAAGAATAACCCCTTAAAGCACACAAAACTTTCACTGGTGTTGAAGGGTCTCTGCCTTTAAAAAAACCCCAACAAAACAGCCTGCAAGACTGGGCTTTAATAAGGATGTTTGTCTTATTTACTGGAGCAGGGTGTTTTATTGTGGCTTTATATTTCAAGTTTGCCTTAGAGAAAGTTTCTATAACGCTCTCTTACCCCTCTTGAACATCTCAAAACCAATCTTTCATCACTACCAATTTCCCTGAAGCAGCAGGACAAGTTTGTCTACCAAAAAGCCTTTTTTTTTGGTCAGAATTCCCATCAGTAAATGCAACACTGCATTTCAGTCTCTGCAGTAATAACATAGCTCTACCATTGACTTAAAAATAATTAGCCAGCAGTATCATTGGTATTTTCTTCATTGTCAACACAGCTCTTCAAAGCAATAATTCATCTCTCTTCAGGAGCATCAAGATCTCCAATTGCATAATGATGGACTCCAGCAAATACCAGTCTCAGCAGCAAGATTCCTGCTGTGCAAACATGTCATCAAGTTTTCTTATGTAGTAATCTAGTGTTCTTGGAACTACAATCAAACCCTCCATAAAAGTGATATAACTGTGTGCAATTAAAGCAAAGTAGCTGAGATCTAATATTCTCAGGCCAGTGTTTCCTTTCTACACATACTTCAAACCAGTCAGCAATTCCTAAACTTCAGTCTTGGGAGCAACCCATCCATCCCCTACACACACAAAAGTCCCGTGTCTCCAGTCCAGAACTTTGGTACACTCTGCTTCAGAAATTCACAATATTCAGCTTTCATTCTCATCAGGTTGTTGGGTTTTTTTCCCCTGGGCACACTATTTTTGCACCTGGACACAGGACTGATAGTATTTATTTGTACTTCAGTAGGACTAAACAAGGTGCTGCCCAACTTCCTCCAAGCCTGCAGCAATACTCCAAAAATAATCTGAGAAGCAGTAAATTCCTGACCTAGTGGAGGAAGCAGATGAAGGCAACATGCAAGACAAGCCTGAAAACAGTAAGAGGTATTCAGTGAAAAAGTAGTGTAGATGAACTATTAAAAAAAAAACCAAATTCGTCCACAGTTTCTCAGTGATGAGATCTGAAGTAGTTTTCTTTAATGAGTTAGTGTAAGTCCACTTCTTGTTTACAGAGGATAATTTTCTTTCTGAAGAGATAATCAAAACCACCAGAAAAAGGGGCTAAGTGTTTTTCTGACTTTTTTTTTTTTTTTAAACTGTTAGGGCTGTGTGTTTAAGCATGCAAATGCTTTTTAAATATTAACTGTGTACATCAACAGTTGATTTCCCAATTAAGCTAACTAGTAGCAGCAATTAAGACAGCAACTGGTAGGCTGTAACAATGCAGTCAAGAAGCTATCTTCATTTTCAAACTACAGAGATTTGTGTGTGCCTTCTTAGAAAACAAGCTAATTGTGGTTACTTTGACTAAAAAATCTCTTTAGGTTTGATTTGAAAATAAACCTTTGAGCCAAGAAGAATGTCCTTTGAATCTAGAAGTGAAAACTCCAGACACAATCTACACCCTTTCTAATAATCAAAGAGCTCTTAACCCAGCAGTGACACAGTCTCTCTCAGATCTGCCTTGCAGTACAGCCCTCCTACCTCATTATTTGCATGACTAAAAACCACTTGTCATCTCCAGTTCCCTACTGATGAACAACTTACTTCTAAGAGAAGGTTCTTCCCTTTCCTTCCTCTCAAAACTCTGCTCTCTTTCTTTTATTTCCTACTCCAGTTCCTCACCATATTCTTCTCTGGCTATCTGCCAATGTTAGCTGAAATTTGTCAGTTTGAATTAACCGAGTTATGGAGGGGAAAAAAAAAATTAAAACCCCCAGAATGTTCAGTTTGGGTTTTTTTCCCTTCATTTTTTGAACTCTTGATGTACTCCCTCAATGTCCACAACATGGAAAAAAGTCGATTAAGATGGTAACACAAGATCCCTTCCACTTAAAACACACATCCCTTCCTTCACTTTGCTTCTTGCTAAGTAGAGCTGGTCAGTTTTCCTAAGAAGACACAATCACCAGCAGGAATGCTGACTGAAAAGATCTGTCCCACTCAAGAGAGCAGCCTCTTGGAGAACAGGGGTGAATCTCTTGTTTCTTCAGCACATTACCAGAATAATGTTGTCTCTAACAGTACTGATGCATGGACAGCAGTGTTTTAGTTAGAGACAGCTCCTGAAGCTCCCACACTGTGTTCACTCCTCCTTACCTGCTGCATCAAAGCAGAGACACTTGTACAGTGCTTTGCCTTGGACCCTGTGAGGGACCTGAGGCTGCCTCAAGGGTTAATTCACAAGTAGCACTGCCATCCATTTAGGACTGGCTACTTTGTCAGCTATTCCCAACCATGCCCTCATGATGAATACCTATTTCATGATTTCTTACCTGGGTAAGAAATTCAGTGTTGCATGGCATGTGAGTAATTGCTTTTGTACTTTTGCAGTTCACAGGGTGCACTGGCCCTTGCCTAATAGGAACCAGTGAGGAAAAATCTACATATTCAGGAAGGTTAACTGAAAATGTAGTCTTTTCCTCAGTCTGTCCTTAATTTCTGTCCAAGCATGAAGATCTTGTAACATACTTAAAGCTCTAAAAAGCTCTAAAAAGAGTGGACCAACTGTTTAATTCACAAAAAAAAATGGATGTTTAGGGCTATGCACACTTGCTGCAAGCAAACAAAACAATAAACAGACAAGTGTCATAACAACAGGAAAAGATGATGCAAATGCTTTCAACAATCACAAGCTAAACATTGTGATGCCATTCATTCCATCCACAACTCAGTAAAACTGATGTCAAATAAATACAGAAATGGCAGATTCATTTGAAATGAAGTAATTTGATGTGAGTGAAGTTGAGCAGGAAAGTGTGTGGAACTCGAACTCCACAAAATGCAGGTTACCATTCATTTCTTGCAGTAGTGACTAATGAGAATGTAGCTGGGGGAGAATCAGGGAAATATTAGCATCAAGAAAAAGTAAGACATGGCTAAAAATATTGCAGGCTCCAATTCCAAATGTATTATTTTATGGCAAATTACATGGCTAATGTATTAAGATTCAGTCTAGGTAAAAAACAGGCAGAAAAGCTACACGACAAGCCCAGCTGCACAGAACACATAACCCATCTTTCTCATTTGCTCAATAACTCAAAGATTACTTTCCACTCGAGCAAGCTGCTCTTTGTTCCCTTACATACTTGCCTTCTTCCATTAACATTTTATACTAATTGCTATTTAACTGGAGGTTTTCCATTTAAGACATCAGAATTGGAAATTAACATTTCTGAACTGAAATAGTCTCATTTTATCTGCAGAACACCTCATTCTTCAGCAGTAAAAGCATCAGCTACCATTTTGTTATAGGACTAAAGGAGTAGTTTTTTTCCTGTTCTGTTTATCCGAGCCTACTACTTCATAATTATTTTCAAACAGTCTTGTTTGTAGCAAATTCTTGTAGCTGCTTTATATCCTGAATTCAGAAAACATACATAAAGAATGAGAAATAATTGTCTAAGCCATTGATTGATGAGCAAATGTTTACAGCCACTACAATTTCCATAATAAACATAATACTTCTGCACCTCTGAATCCCTGTCCAATTCACATCTCAGAGCTTTGCAGTATTTCTTTCCTACTTTAGCTGATTCTCAATTTGCTTTCACTACTCTGCACGATTTTGGGTTTCTGTGCAATTATTCAGTTTTGCCATAACTGGAACTTAATTGCATTAATTTTTAATGTGAGGTAAAGCCATCAAGACTATGTCAAAACCTTACATGACACTGGTGCAGATTAGGCACAATATAGGGCCTTAAGATACTGTTCCTTAGCTAAATAAAGTTTTGGGTAAAGACAGTAGAAACTTTGCCAGTAAGATTTACACTCACATTCTGTCTCAGCTCTGTGCATTCAATTCTATTCAGAGAAAACCTCCTTCTCACAGCATAGACAGTAGCAATTAGAGAAAGAATTAAGAGATCAGTGGAAAACAGATTCATTAACCTGAAAAAATGTGAGTATTCTAGACTAAAAAATGAGCACCTGAGAAGCGTGAAAAATTAATCCCCCAACACATTTTCACAGAGGTATTTGCAACACAGTGGGAAAATAAAGCAAAACTACAGCAAGATGTTAATTCTTAAAGGCACTGGAGGATAGGAAAAACTAAACAGTCAATATATTTACCATGAAGGCAGCACAACAGAACATTGCACAACACAACTATTCCATTGCAAATCACTGTCTTCTTTTCTTATATATAATGGGGTAAAACCAAGCAAGCTGACCAGAAAGAAACCACGTTTCAGTTGAAACATGTCACAAATTCATTGGAATATGTACTGCAGATGTTCATTTTTGGACAGTTCCAAATTAATTCTTTACTGAAAGAATGAGGTGACCATTTTCAGACAGGGTGACCAGTTCTCAGTGCAGGGTGTATTGCACTCATACTTTTCTGACTCACATCAAGGCAGATCCAGGAAGAGCTGATTAAATGGTTGCACTGGTGAATGCCTCAGTCATCACTGTAACCCTGATGCTATCAGGAGAATAAACATGAAAGTTCAGCAAAATGCCCTGAAGTTGCAGTTAGTCAGAAGAAGGTGAAAACAAAATCCCAACATCTTTTTCCTGGAATAGTGCTGAGGTTACCACTGCTGATGCATCACCATCTCTTTAAAGTTATGACTGCAGAGAAAGTGCAGTAGCCAGACTGACTTGCTAGCTAAAACGACAAGCAGGCACAGAGAGGCACTGGAGCTGCAGAGTGCTGTGCTGCATTTGCATATACCAACCAGAAAAGGGACCAGCAACTTAATAAAACTGTTGGCAACAAGGAATTCCAGCTATTTCCCAGCCAACACATAATTTTTAGTACTGATCACTATCCTAGAAAGTAAATTTTTCCTCCAAAAAGCAGAGTGCTTTCAGTTCCTATTAAAGAAAATTTGAAAGGCAAACGAGTTTAATCCCAGCAACCTTTGTGGCTTGTGGAGAATTAGCACAGCTACTAGCTATGATCTGACAATGGAACTTCACTGTGTATCAAGTCTAAGAAAAACACAGAAAAGATGGTCTGTGTCTAAAACAGCTTGTAATCCAGACTGAAAAAAAAATTGAAATGGGAGCCAGGCATGATAAACAGCAGGGCATCCAAGAAAACAGATGACAGGCTGAGATAGTGAAAGGATTTAATTCACATGTTCTGAAAGTCACACGTTGAATCATTAGACAAAATGATTCCCATTTCCTGCTTAACTGTTCTAAACATATATATGGAGTTACCCATGGTAGATGAAATAGTGGCTATATTGGCATGTAAGTAAAAAATTTTCAGGGTCTCATGCTTCAAAATATATATCAAGATCATGCTTCAGTTCTGAGACCCTTATGCATAAAGATGCAAGGAGAACTTTCTAGAGAGGAAACATAATCTAAAATCCTGCATCTCTTTGGGGTTTAAAGCCTTGAACTAGAGCTTGGGCAGATGCCTGAACTCCCTCAGGATTAAACCCTCACTTTTGAGGATGCAGCTGCAGAAGGAAATAAATAGTATAAGCTCTCCTATTTCAAACATTAGCCTTATTTAGAAATTAGCGCACTCAAACAGGACTTCTGGACTCCTGGAAAGCACCTAGTCAAAGTATGTGGGAGATAGGAAAGCACACTTCACGTTTTCAGTGAAGTTTCAGTGTCTGCTGCTGGCAGAGACAACTCCCCATGTTCAGAGTCAGTACCAAGGACTGGTGTGCAGAGCAATGCCACTGCTGTGTTGGTGCACCACTCTGCAGGGTGCTGAAAGTGAAAGGCAGCACCTGCAGGGAGACATAGACAGGACAGGTGACCCCAAACTGACCAACGAGGTCTTCCAGCCCATAGATATCATATTTGGTGTTAAGCTGAGGGATCCAGAGGGTAGGGAACTCTCCCCTCTCTCTGCCCTCTTGGCCTGCTTTGCCAGTTTGGCTAGGCTTGGCTCAAGTCCTTGTCCAGTTTCTTCCTCAGAGCATCCAAGGAGGCCCACCTGCCAGGGCTCCTGGAAATACTAATTCTTGAAAGATCCCAATAGACAGCAGAGACACTGTTTTTGTTGATGCTCGTGGAGGAGAAGTATTTTGTTTCCTTAGTTAATGGCTACAATAAATGAGGCAAGACAGAGTTCCAGAGCTTGCTCCAAAGTCAGAACAGGTACTTCATCCAATGGCTGTTTTATGGAAAACCCAAGCCCTCTCCAAAGCAGTAAATTAAACCCAGTCCTTTTCTTTTCCCACATAGGTGTCCAATAAAAACAGGCTAAATCTCATGTTCCCCCTCACTGGGCCACTGAGTCTGCAACAAATTCCCATTGAGTGGAACAGCTTCAAGAAAAGGAGGGGGACTATGGCCAATAGCCACAGGGAGTGCTCACTTTTGGAAGATGTGGGTGTCTTCACCAGTCAGGTGAAAACAAGAATCAACTGCTATCTCCTCTGTTTTATTTCAGTGTTCTAGCCACTGAGATTGTACTATTGTAAGTTTTATCTTCCACACTTGAATGAAAACAATGAATCACTCTCTTTTTTGGCAGATAGTTTGCAGGCAAGCTGCCTTAAAAAGCAGGTATTGGGGACTGTAATTCATAGGGAGGCAGTAATTTTTCTTTCTGGTGCTGTATGGATGAAGTGGGTGGGATTTAGGATTTAACACTGCAGAGCTTTGCATTGTCCTATTAGCCTAATCCTGCAACTCTCTAATGACTGTTCTGGTTCCTACATCTCTTTTGAGGCATCCAGTCTTCCCCAGGCAGTGTTTGCTGGGTGCAAGAAGGACCTCAAACACCAGATTGTGATTTTTTTGTTTGCAACTCAGAGTACCTGGTGTTGGAAGAAAAAATACAATGGGCTGTGTTTTGTCCAAGGCCTGTGGCAAAATCATGACTGAATTTATAGTTAGTGAAATGCTCAAGGTCTTTTGTCAGGAAAAAGCATTATGTAAAACACAAGATACTGCTGAACTGATTTCCACAGCAGAAAGGAAGCAAACTGCTATCAAAGCCACTGGCAAAATTCCTTCTTGTCAGTAACAGCAGGAGGAGGTTTCAGATAACTGGAAGGCCAATATGAATAGAGGAATACTGCTTTAAGCAGCTTTGCATTGTGATTTATTGCATTTTTCATGCTGTATGTTAAAGCTCTTTTCCTGTTTTGTAGCCCATGGCCTAGAGAGCTGAGTGCATTTGCCATCCTGAGCCAGGCATTGTCTCCACTTCTTAGTGATGGGTTTTCATTAAGTGCACCACCCAGCACTGAATCCACTGGCACAGAAAACCAGCTGCAAGCAACTGAAACTCTGGAAAGAGCAGGGAGTGGAACAGAAGACAGGTGCCTCAAAATGTGCAGTGGTCAGATGCCAGCTCATTTTAAAGGTGAAGAAGATAACTCAGTTATCAGTCTCATCTCTTTCAGACTTGTATGTCACATTCTCTTCCAAAACTGAGTTCTTTCCCAGTGCAAACTGACTGACCAAATTAGTGGTGATTAGTAAGGAGTCCCTGGACATCACTTGACATTTCCAGAACATAAACCATTATATCATTCTACATGAAATGTATCCAAAGCTTTTGTATATATAAAATCTCTAAAGCTGTAATTTCAACAGTGGTCTGTACATTGAACTAGAAATGGCTTGGACAAGCTGTGCTACTATCAAAGTAAATAATTCCTTTTCCATCCGAGCAGTTAGATAAAAAAAAACAAAACAAGAAGCAATGTTGCCAGGGCAGAAATTACTTTCTGAATCCCCTAAAAAATTAAAGTTGCTGACAATGATACTAGGTGCTAACAAAAAGCTGGAAAACACACTCATTTAGGAATTGAAAGAATGACAATGATGACTTAAATCTCAATGTGTGGAATTCCTGAGAGGTCCTTAAATGGTATTCTCAAATCTTAATGACTTCATGCATTAGTGCAGATAATAAAAGTTACTTTAAACTATAAATATGCACATCTGCAACAAATGACACTTGTTCTATTGTACTCTTCCAGAAGAACAAAAAAAAACCCAATTAAAATGATCCTAGAATGAAAATTCATATAAATTCACTGACTTTAACAGTGAGTGCATTCAGCAAAACACTAAAGCTTCTTGTTAAAGTAAACATCTGTTTTTCACAAAGTTTGGTTTTTACCTAGGCTGAATGTAGAGTGGAACTCCCTGAGGCCAATGAACCCAGGAGGATCCATGGATAAATTATGAGCTCAGCAGCTGGGCAGTGCAAAGCCAAAGGTTCAGACTTAGTCAGGTTTTGGACTGATGCTAGTTTTCATACAGATGAACTGACAATATTTATATGCCCCATGTTGACAGGTCAATAACTACCAAGGAGATGCTACTCAATAAAAAAACCAACAACCCCCTCCTCCCCAAAACACAACCAAAGAACCACAACAAACAAAACGAACAAATAAAACCAACAACAATGAAGTCACAAACAACACTAGAGAGAGAACAAAAATCACTAAAAATTATCTGACTCAGGCCTTGCCCATCTGTCAGAAAAGAGATGAAATATTTATGTTTCTTGTAGGCTATCTGTCTCAGGATAATTTCACCCTAATAGAAGGCATTTTTTCCTGTTTAACACACACCAATATATGTTTCACCACAGGATAGGTTAAACTGTGTTTCTTAAAATGTCAGCATGTTTATTCTGGGGTTTTGAGTAGATGTTGAGATGAAGAAGACAAAAAAAAAAGCATATTAAAAGTTGGAGGGATATGTGTATATCCTCTGTCCAATCCAGGGTTCTTGTGAGATTATATATATGCTTTATTTGCTGTTTGTTTTTTAGCTTAACACTTCTGAATTAGGACATTTTATTCATGAATTCAAATATGCAGAAGTCTGACACATGACTTGTAGGTGTTACTTCAGAGAAGACTGACCCTTCCCATGGCATTCTTATTTTCTTCCTCATTTTTTACACTCGTTGTCACTTTGTTTTGCTTAAAGATAGGCAGAGACATTATTTCCCACTCACTCTTGGATCTATTTGCCTGTGCCTTTAATGAAGCTGCAATTTTATCTTCTTTTTAATAAGCTCTGAAATAATTTATTGTGTAATCACTTTTTGCCAACTCTGCAAAATAGGAGTTGTTGGTTTATTCATTCTACCTAATTCATGAAATATTTTGGCATTAGTAAGTGCTTACAGCTGTAAATCTCTGTTTCTGAAACAATTGTAAGTCAAGGCTCTTATGTCAGACATCACAGTACACACAGACAGCAGCTTCTGCATTTGTGGCAGTGTCTGCTGCTTTGAGAGTCCATGGCTCACAACTGAGAGGAGCCTGGCCAGAGAAGCAGCAAGGCAAAACCAATGATTTACAACACTCCAACATATCCTTTCATGACCATGGGACATCACTGTCTACACTCTTCAAAGCAGCATGCTAAAAAGTCACTGAAATTAGCCCTCCAATATCTGACATCCCCAAGCCATGTACCTTATGCTGTGCAGTTAGGCCCTTTTGAATCCCTGAGTTAAAAATAGATGTATTTCTCTTTAGGAATAAAAAGCATGAAAGGAGCTTTATTTCCCAGAGGAGAATCCCCATATCTGCTTTTCCCTTCCACCCTGAAACGAGCTACCAGAGCACACTTGGATTTTCATTAGCACATGGTGTTATCTGAGATTGCTTTCAAGGGCTTCATTAGCCCTTAAGATGTTTCACAGAAACCAACAGTCACAAGAAGTGTGTGCATGTATGGAATAGAACTTGCATTCTAGCCTTAAAAAAAGAAATTATCATTTGTTTCTGGAAAGCATTTAGCTCCCTGTGACTTTTCAGAAACCTACCATTTATAGAGAGCTGAGGATTTCTTCCCTGAAGCTGGTCCTGCATTTCCATGATGACAGATCACCATGCCATCTGTCAGCAATTACCTTCCACTTGCTCTAAACATACTCAACATGCTGAGCTAAGATGGGTCTCAGTTCTCTCCTAAGATTTGGATGCACAAAGATATTTACAGTAAGATGTTCAGCCCAAGCCTTGTCCTCCAAATTGGCTCTGTCGAGAGTTGCTGCTTGAAAATTGCTCATTCTGTACTCCTCTGCTTTTCTGTCTCTACTTCAGAAACCCCTTAAATCTCCACAAGAGCAGCAGCACTTTTTGAATGGTACTTCTCTCTCTTTATGAACCATGTAGAAGGTTGTTCCTCTAGGGAAATGGATGCTTGAGTTATTTCTGCTCCTTTTTCCAAGACAAACTATTAACTGCTCCACCCTTGTATGTTACCAAGTTTGTTGTTACACCATCACATTAGTGAGAATAGTAACCTGGTGACTTGAGAGACACTGAAGATTTTTGAAAATTAAAAACAATAATCATAATAAAAAAGACTATTTTCCTTTTCTGTAGCAGCTGAACTACAGCTTAGACAAGATCAAAAGTGTCTGTCAGTACCTGGTCAGTGCTGTCTAGCTTCTGTTTTATGTAGTGGAACAAAGCCCTACATCATTACACAAGAAAGCTCCTTTTAAAAGCCTTTAACAGTTTCCTTCAATGAAGCCAATTTTTTTTTCCTTATTCTTTGGTTTTCAGAGGACTGATTATTTATTACAGCAAGGACCACTAAAGCTGGAAATTGCTATAATATGTGACATCTATTGTATTTCTACAGCATCTCCTCTAAAAAGAGGTCCTCAAAAGATTACCAAATTTATCAGACCAGAATGTTCTGAAAAGATTAGGTAGCTGTTGCTTATGGGGTTTTCAATTCAGAATATAAATTCAAACAAATAGATGTTTTCTGAAACTTCCTACTCAGCTAATCCCTGGAAATTGTGTTAGCACCCACTTATTTTTAACCATCACCCACAGTATTAACAGCATGAGAAGACTTTGCCAGAAGGTTTTAAAATACAGTATTAGAAACATTTTCTCCCCATTACTTATCCTTGTGTGCTACCAGGATTCTTCATTACTTTTTTAGATCCATGTCATGTTTCTACCACAAGTGACTACTAGATGTTTAGTCTAAAGTTTAAGGTTAAGAGAATGATGAATGATTCAGGCCTCCCAGTCAAAGACAGACACTTTGCACAGTCAAGGGAGAAGCAATTACAATAATCAAATTAAGCAGACAGTGGATGGTCTGCTTATAGTCCTACAAACCTTAATTAAAATATATATGAGACCACTTCTACTATCACATGAAATTACACTGAAGAGATCTGACTGCCTGAAAGACACACAGGAGACTGGTATTAAAGAAAATAAAAAGCAGAACAGTAGCAGAGTGTAGTTGTGCTTCCTCACAGCATCCTCCACCCCTGTTTCTCAGTCAAGCACCTGCACTCTCAACGTTCACACGGGACAGTTTCAGCTCTGTATCAAAAGCTGTCTCACAAAAAAAAAGAGATCTCATTGAAAATCTGGAAAGCAATGAGGTAATAGGCTTCAGAATTATTAGATAAATATTGAAAAAAAAAAAAAGATAAAATAAGAAACCAGGTAACAATGATTCATTTGCAATGTTAATTCCACCAAACAAGACTTACATATTTCACACACACTGCTGAGTTTCCAACGTTAAGTCCTTGATTGCAGAAGCAGAGGTGCTTTTTTCTACTTCTAAACAAACTTCTGATATTTATAATTCCCATATAGTCTTCTAATTTCTGTAACACCAACTTCTTTTTTCAAGAGTTTCATATTTAGCCTCGGGCAACTACCATGCCAGATTCCACGAGAATATTGCTAATAGTTTCTTCTTTGCAATTCTCAGCGTGGTTTCCCTTGTTGTACAGGGGGTTACACAGCTCCCTTTTAAGCTGGGCATGGCAATTTTCATTATGGCTTTAGGGCTTCCTCTGAAATTCAGACGATGCATTTTCAGAGTTTAAAACAACTCCTGGCAAGAACGACTTCAAACACCACGATGCCAAAAGGCAGGTCTGTCAGCATCAGTACTAAGTGGTGAGAAAGTTGTGTTCGTGGGCAGAGGTTTGAAGGACTCCGAGGTGCTCCTTTACAATCTGGCCTACTGATTAATATTATTATTATTAATAATAATAATAATAAAGCAAACAAAGCCATAGTATGGCAATGCAATGATGCTGCTAAGAAGCCAGGCAGTGTGAAATAGGAGCATTTTCTATATCAAAGTGCACAGAGCTGACTGGCACAGGTACAGAGGTGCCCACTGAAGCACAGCGGGGTGTTGGAACTGAGGTGCATCTGTGAGGGACTTTGCTCAGCACCAGCCTTTCACTGACCATTGGAACTGCTCCGTGGTGCTGCAGTAACCGGGCAAAGCTCTGAGGCGGGTGAAGAAAACCCCAGAGCCTCTCTGCGTCACGCAGAGCAAGGGCTGTCGTCAGCAACGCGTTGTCTGACCAGGCGGAGAGAGCCGGGCCAAGGCGCGGAGCCCGCGCGCAGGGCAGTGTCTCGAGGCCGGCGGCGCTTCGGCGGGAGAGGCGCGAGGCGGGGGAGGGGATGGGGGGGGACCCTCGGACCGGAGGGAGGCGGCGACCCAGGGGCAGCTCCCCCGCCACGGCTGCGGGGACGGCCTGAGCCCCGGGGACCGGGTGGAGGCGGCAGAGGAGGCACCTGCGGCCGTGTGACTGGGTTAGACCCTGCAACCAGTCTCTGAGACACTGTCCTCTCTTCACACCTCGGACCCTGGGTACCCACAAAAGCAGGGCCAAGCATCGTCCCCCACCCCCTAACAACAGTACCAGCAGCAGATAACGGTGCTTTAAGGTCCCTGGACACTCATGAGCAAGTACAACATGGGGAAGCTCCAGCAGAAAAGCACCGTGGTTATCACAGGAGAAAGGACAGGTGCTCACTGTGGGAGAGTCTGCTCAGGGCACAGAGACACCCATCTGCTGGCCAGACACAGCCCTGTGAAGTTTGCAGCCTCCCAGGAGCAAACACCCATCAGTTGCCTGTTCAAGGCTTGGGAAGAGCCCTGACTGCTGCCTGTTGTGACTCCTCTGTGCGGGTATGTGAGTAACCAGCTAGAATGTGCTGAGCTTAACCCAGGGGGAGGTGATGCAGGTGTGGAAAGCTCATGGGTAAGAGTTCAGGGAGATGCAAACACGGGTTGTGGGTGTCTGCCATATCCACTATATAACATATATGGATATATATGTTATATCCATATATAGTTATACCCATATATTATGCATTTGTTATATCCACATATAACAAACAAATAGCATATTTTTGTTCAGCTCTGTGAGAATGTTATTATATGTTCCAAAGAGTGATATCCCTCAAGTGGGAAGCATAACTCTATAAAGCAGTTACCAACAACAGCAGTTTTGCTTCTGTGCATGAATTTGTCCATAATACTGAAACACAGCCCTGCAAAGAAAACCTACCAGTCAGGGCCCAGCATTTTTATGATGCAACAAGTCTTGAAGATGGCAAAAATATCCAAGACAATTTAAATATAGAGACAAATCTATGTTGGATTGTGGGAATTCCTCTATGGAAATAATGTTTTGTTCAGGGGCTCTCAAACTAAGTGACAGATCCTTTATGTGGTATCATCTTTTGGTATCACCTTTACAGGTGTATTGGAACAAAAAGGAAGATGTGAGAGGCACAGGTGGGTCCCTTCTCTCAAAAGAAGTTTGACAAAACTCAGTGGTGATAAATTACTTAATTTCATGTATTTTAAATCACAGGTTCTTTTGGCAACAGTCCATTATCAGGTGACTCAGGAAAAAAAAAAGCAAAAAAAAGGAAAAAAAAAAGCAAAAAAAAGCACATTCTAATGTCTCCTTTCTGCCAGTATAATCTATAATCCACATGAGCTATGCAGTATTCCCTCCACAACCTCAGATAGTTTCCAGGGGCCCACGAAGGTGAAAAGTAGCCTAGAGCTTTTTACCAGGCAATAATATCTCATTATCTCAATGCTTTATTAACATACAGTGTCATCAGAAATAATATATTAATTTTAATATTAAATAATTTCACTTCACATGGTAGTGTAACCACACACATTGTGGTCTTTGTTGGAGGAGTCACTTGGGGAGAGGAAGGTGTCAGGGGCTGCAGTCATAAAACAGTTATACCAAAGAATAGATGTTTCCATCTGTGTTTGTATACATTAGATTTGCTTTCTGATATTTTAACATGGACTAACAGAAGGACTAGAGGTGAAAGGGGAGAAAAAGATAGAAAATGATGAGTGGAACTTATCCTTTACCCTGAAGGAGAATTTTGTAAGAGAGGTCTATCATATTCAGAAAAGCCATTTCCAAATCAACAGGAATCAATTAGCTCTGGGTTATCTGGTTGGTTGGGCCATCAGCTGCTGCATCTGTATGACTATACAGTTTTTCACAGTATGATTTACTTGATCAAAAAAGACATGACACAGGGCAGTCTGAATTTTATGACTTCAGAAGAACAGGGCTGAGAACTAATTTTCACAAGGGCTACCTTTCTATGAGCTAGTGGAAGAACATAAACTCAGAAGCCTGGCATGACCAGAGAGAACATAAACCACTCATTTCCAACCTGCAAAAGTCCCCTTTCTGAATAGATAAATGAGTGACTGCATGGATGATAACTTAGTTCAGCTCTTAGCAGGCACACAGTGACGAAACCAGTAGAATTCACATTTAGTATTATTTTATATAAGCAGTATCATGGGCATTTGAAAGGAATGAGTCTTTTCCATGGTCATTTGATCTGCCTGACACACACTGTGCCTTGAGAAGCTGGAGGCTGCTCCTGTCAGTATGTGGGCTTTAAAATCCCTGCTTTCAAGAACATTTCCATTGCTGGCATTTATAATCTTGCTACAAGCATTTCCACAGCTCTAGGTGCACTAGCACAGCTGTACTCTCAGAGAATCCTGCTGGACATAGCACAGTTGCTGACAAAGAATTTACTACCTGGCAAAGCTACACCACCTTCTACATGACAAACTAAGCCATCAAAAAACCTCCTCTGTAGCTGTAGGTGCATTCATGATTTGTCCTGACATTGGAGATAACAGGATTTTTCCCCAGTGCTGGCTAAAGATAAAGTGCCAGAACAACTTTACTTCATGCCAGCTCTTCTGAAACAGTCCCTGTCCCCTCCACAAGCTGCTGCAGTTCTTGAAAGACACAGAGGGCAGGAACAACAGGCTATTTTCTTTTGACACTTTTAGAGGACTTTGTCTTGCTGTGAGCATTCACAGGTTTAACACACTACCAACGTTAAGAAAATACAGTCCTGCCAGAAAGAAGTGGATGCAAAGAGTAAATCTGCAAAACTGAATGAAGCTGAATCACATTAAAATGTTTCAGACCCAGCTTCATATGCAGTGTCCTGAGTCTATATTATCCCAGTATTGATCTGAAGCCTTACTCCTCCTGTTTGGTGGCAGACTGGATGTTACAATGACATGTTGGACAAGGGCAGGGTTAGGAAGCATTCTTTTTGGTGAGCTTATTATTGCAGTGGGGATAAGAAGCAGCAGAATTTCAGTAGAGTTGGCTTTAAAGAACTATGCTGCATATCACACTGAGTGATCTGTGAGACAAATCCACATATTGAAAGCTGTATCTCTACCAAAGAAGTGCTTTTCTAAGTCTAGTGATAATTCAAACCATATAAACAAATGTTCCAGTCCATTCTGATTTAATTCTGTCTGACATTCCTAAGTCATATTATAAAAAAAAAAAAATAACAAAACAAAACTCAACAGAACAAAAACCCAAACCCCACAGCTGAGACCCAAAGGTAATCACTTTGCAAGTCTTATTTTGTTCTAAAGAATGAGTTTTGGAAACCTTTCAAGGCAGTGCTTATTCTTCAATAAATGTTATGAACTTAATAAACATATGAGAGAGGGAAACACATTTCTGAAGGGCAAGCATCAGTCAACATACACAAACCAAGTGAGCAAACCACTGTGCCCCACTGCCTCACTCATATCCCTTGCTCCACACAAAAGCCAGAAAACACAATTGTTCTGGATAAAGTGTCTGCAGGCTGACTGTCTTTATGTAAAAAACCCAAACTTGCCACCTTGACAAAATCTGCCCGTTTGCTTTATTCCTATGTGCAATCAAGATTGCTTTTCTGAGCCACTTTCCAATTCCACTCACTGCCAGGATAAGGGAATGTTTTCTCTATTAGTCTTGAATCCCTCTGGCCATGACATTATTCAAATACTGCTGAGACAATGGTCTTCACATCCAGCTGCTTCCACTAACATAGACCAGGAAGAATTTTATTGTGACAGCTTATGAAAAAATTTACATAATCAAAGGAAATGTGGTAACACTTTATTTTAAGTATCCAGTAACCAGTACTTCATCACAGCACAACACCTACAGGAAGTGCATATGACATCCACATGAGCACTAAATGAATCCAGGAGGATTAGTGGGATTAAAATGAATACCAGATGCATTGACAAGGGACTGCGTAAACCAAAACGCTGCACAAATGTTTGCATCCCGATCCCAGCTTTCAAATAACATCAGCATATTACCCTAAAATCATTGCTTTGCTATTCTAGTTCCTTTCCTAGGGAGCTCTAATGATAGTTCTTGCCCTACAGTGAATTCATATTGCATCTGGCACAGGAAATTTGGCATTTCAATTTACATAACTGTTTTCAATTGCTCAAATTCGCTGTTCCCCAATTCTCAGCCTACTTTGGACAACACTTTTCAATGCTTGACTGAGAAAGAGCAAAACTCTGAGCCAAACAGCTTTTTTTTTTTTTTTTCCACCTCTTCTGTCAGTAGGTTCTCATGCTTTTTCTAATGGAGATAAAGGAAGGTTAAATGTCAGATTTCAAAGAATAGAGGTTGTCCATCATTTTGCCTAGTTCAATTCAGATAGCTGGGCCTGATTGACAGAGTCTAGATCATGTATTACAAGTGATAACTGCAGCCTGGGTGAAAGTCCAGACACCAAAAAGTTGACATTTCCCAAGACATAGCATTCATGTCAGATCAAAAGAGACTAAGATAAATGATATTATTTCTATGAGACCAAACAAAATCAGTACAGCTTTATTATTAACTGAGATTCAGCTGCAGCTATGAAAGGCAGATGTATTTCTCTAGAATATGTACAACTCTGGGCTCTACACTGCTGGGTGTTGAAGGAATAAACTGTGAGTGAACAGGGACACACAAAATCTGTGTGAAATATCAGCGTGGGATTTAGAATGAAGACAACAAGGTAGAAGAGGTGCAGGTAGACTGAAGAAGAAGGAATGCAACAGAAAGAAATCTAATCAAGGTCTAAGAATCTGCAGACCCTCTAGCTTAATGTAGTGGTAAATAAATTCCTCAGAATGAGTGCTTGTGTAAATCAAGGGAAATGGCATTATAGTGCAGTTCAGGGCTTCAACTCATGCACTGAAGCCATTTAAATTCATTGAGAGAGAAACAAAAAGCTGATATGGGGAAATTATAGAGAACCAGTGAAGAAGGAGAGGCAAGCTGAATCTAGTGAATTTTGCTGCCAGTATCTCTGTCACTAGGAGCAGCAGTGATAAAATTATCTGTTTTCCATTGCCATCCCATGGTTTGCATGGATATTGCTCTATTTTCTGACATTGGCTGCTGTTATCTATTCAGTTGCTGTGGCAAGGCACATTCTCCATGAAACTGGCACTGGAGATGTGGAGAGACAACTTGATTTCTGAGCAGGGCATGTCCTGGGTAAAGGAAACCAACACCACCTTCATCCAGTACAGAGGAATACAGCCACAAAGAATGGTGTCTCCTAGCCTTGGGGATTCTCTGCAATGGCAGCCACGAGGTGGGCTGGGGACATGGAGACAGCAGGAATTTCCAGGTGGAGGAGAGAGGAGGAGCTGAGCTCAGTGAAGTGAAATAAAAAGCCAAACTCCATCTCAGGCACAGAAAAGACAGGAAGCACTGGTCTATGTAAATCCCTTCTGTCGTGCTCAAACCTTCTTGGCATCCCAGCCCTTCCTGCTTTTTCTGCTGCCATCAACTGCTGCCACCCACTCCACCTACTACAGCTCTTTGGCCACCTCCTGCTGCCCACTCACTGGTGTGTCCAGTCCCTCCCTTCTCCTGGCCTTTGCTGCTACTTCCCACTGCCCAGAAATATGCTAATCTTGAATTATCTAAAATTCAAAGGGCAGATTTAAATGATCTGTGAAATAATTAAATAGAAAGCCACAGAAACACAAATTTCAACTGTATATATGTAGCATAACTATGGCTTTCACAAATTTTACTGCTTGATTTTTCCTTGCTTGTTTACAAGTTCACTGCACAGAATAAATGCCCAGTTCCATCTGGAAGGTGAACTGAAGTTAACAGTTTTAAGAGATCTGGAAACAATAATTTTAAAGAAAAAAGATATTGTTTTACTTAAGTACCATCCAAAAGGTGGTATGCTGTAAACACATAGAGGTTTCTTGAGTTCCTTCTTGTTGAATGCAGAGAGGGCACACTGGAATAAATATAAAGATGTTTGTGTGTGCAGTGCTGTGAACTTACTCTGTAAAAATAAGTACAAGTTCCAGTTTACATCAGAGAGGTCTTTCAGTTCTGAGGTGAGAGTAAAATATTCCACCACTAAAGCAAAATGCCACAGAGGGTGAAGGAATTGAAGCTCTATTAGTTGTTTTATCTCTGTAGTTAAAAAGAAGAAAAATACATCCAAACCCCAGATTCTGTGTTGAGTCTACTCACGTCACTGCCAATAAGAGTTAAAATTTCAGTTCCTATGTTTGTCTTCTTTGGAAACATTTCAGACTACTCTTACAATATGTGCACTGACAGGGAGGTCTAAAAGAGAGCTGCCAAATTTCTCTTTCCTCATACTCACAAAACTATGAATAATCTCCTCTTCCTTAACCCTCCCACTTTTTTGATATCATGGAAGCAAAAATAAATTAACTAAGCCCATTTTTAAAAAGAAAATAATAGGAAGAAAAATGGCAGCAGTTTTCAAGTGTTAGCATTTTCAGATCTACTAATAAAAAAATAAAACCTACTAATACTTAAAATGTCTGCAGCAGCTTAAGGTGTGGTTCTAAAACTGAAATTCAGTTCCAAAGTCTTCTGTAATTCCAATGAAGTCAGTAGGATTTGGATGAGTTTGTTGCATTACACTTGAGCTTGTAAAACTGGAAAAATATGAATTACAGTATTTCATTAGTCTCTAGATTTTCTTGCTCTTTGGGATTATGCATCTCCATATTACTTCATATTCAGTAAACAGAATTCTCTATGTGATCAAATCCTGATTCAGAAATGGGACAGAAAGAATCTGCTTTGAAATACTCAGAATCCTCCCCAGATTATAATTTCAAAGAAAGCTTGATGAAATAAACTACATTCGGGATAGAAAAAGATAAAATTAAACAATCCCTATTGTAGTGTGCTAAAAAGCCTGCATATTTGAATTACTTACATAATATAGTCATAAAATGCAGAGTCTGCCTTTAGAGATGAATTTCAATAGCTCCCATCACCTTCAGTGTCAGATGTGTGCACTCAGGGGTAGGTCTGCAGGGGGGAGTGGTTCATTCCCTTTTTCTAACTTCTGAAGAGCAGGTACAAGTCAGAAAAAAAAAAAATCCCATCTCAGATCTAAAAGCTGAATGTCAAGGACAGTATTGCAGAAATCTCTCTTGCACTGCTTGTTGCTTTCTCTATAGAAAACAGCAGTTAATAATTAATCCAGCTTGGTTTTACCATGCAAGGGTTTTTTTCTGCAGCTGTCATAAAAGCAGCATTTTCATCTTAAATGAATTGTTTGGTTTAGTAGAAAAAACAGGGTATGGTTTGAAGTGCACTGAACAAATACCAAGCCAGTGAAAGACTATTTTCTATTCCAGAGCCTAAAGCATACACCATCAAATATTCTTGGTGTCTGGTTTTGTATTACTGAATAATTATGGCTTGAATTCTTCCAAATGGAAACAGCATCAAACACTGAATCCTGCTTTTAGAAGCTGCCTAGCAAAACCATTGCATTGTGTACACCTCACTGGAGCCTCATAAAAAGCAAAGTGAAAGAAACAGAAAGAAATTCCATATTGCTCCCTAATGTCATCCATTTTGCCTCTCGTTTATTGCTCTATCATCCCAGCTATTAATATTTTCTCACTTCTTACATAAGCTTTGTCTTCCCTACTTCCCACCTTACACGAGCTGTAACAAATTGTTGTCTGACTATTGGAGGTTTGCAAAATTCACCCCAAACAGATGTCAGTACATGACTCCTGAAAAGCTTTTTCAGCAGGCACATCCAGATGATCTTGGTGAAACAAAAGGGAAGTTTTGATTAATTTTAACTGAAGTGCTTTAGTGAAAGACAAAAAATTCTCTTTTGCTAGAGAAGAATGCCACCCTAAAGATCTGTGCAAATAAGAGCTCGAGGGATAATCTACATTGTTTTCAAGGTGAGCATTTCATTGCTAAAAGAGAAAGTGTCCTTCTTAACAGAAGCAAAACAACCAGCCAGCTGGTTCTGGCTACTGTCCCCCATACCAGTGCTCCATTTTGGGAGGTAAAATGGATGAGATTGAGAACAGATGAAGAGCAGCTCATGAAAAACAAAACAAAACAAAACAAAACAAAACAAAACAAAA
>JAOEGS010008490.1:374068-396838 GCA_025447755.1 Corythornis vintsioides | reverse complement strand
TCATGGTGCAGTACACACAAGAGTGATAAACATACAACTTTGTGCTAGAAAAAAAAAAAATCCCAGCTCTTCTATTATGGAAAAAAAAAAAAAGAAAAAAAAAAACCAACCAAACAAAACACACACACACACACAAAAAAAGTAGTTATATATTTGCTTATATATTAATTTGAAACAAAACCCCACCAAAAAAAAAAAAAAAAAACAAACCAGAGGATTTTTCCTAGCATGATAGAATATTATTGGGAAAATAGCATGTTGATTTAGCACTGCTTTCCTACTAAGTTTCATTTTGGCATGACCTTGGAAATATATTTATTAAAAATGGAAATACTGTTTTGAAATGTAATACTGAATTATTGAACTCTCAGAAATGTCAGTACCATCAAAAGTGCTAGGTAGAGGTTTTCTAAAATGAAGTGTCACTGAAAGCTTTGGCAGAAGATTCAGATTCAACCAAATTACTTCTTCCAAACAGAAGACAAAAAAGTGTTAGAAAAATTATTAGCTCAGCATTGAGACCTCTGGGGTTGCTCCGTGGTGTATAGTCTTTAGCTGCAACAGAGGAAATCAAATAGTCTACTCTCTTTAAAACACTTTTTAAAGTGCATTTGTTTCCCTTTCCCTTTTCTTTAAGCAAATTCAGCACACGTGCAGAGTCAAGGAGCCTGTCCTCTAAGCTGACCTGCTTTGGCTAGAGAGCAGTTTGAAAGCAAAGAAAAGCAGTTTGCTCTTTTTATTTGATTTTTTTTTTTAATTATTCCCTCCTTATTTTGAGCAAATCAACCCTCACCTGGGTAGATCACCCATAGTTATGAAAAAGCAGCTCAGTTTCCATCCCCTTTCAACTTCTTGCTCTGCTTCCTGAAACACACAATCAGGTTTTCATTTCCTTCCATGTAGAACGTTAAGTGGGTGCTAATTCAGGCGTTTGAAAGCAAACAAGACAAGCTGGCACAAAAAAGAATAGAACCAACAGTGAAGAGATGTCTGCTGGCCCAAAGAATCCTAAATTGAGGAATGACTGTAAAGGAGACACCAGAATCCCACAGATGAACACTGGGGTCAGGGATATGGATTTTATCCCAAATAGCACAATTTCCTACCTATGCTACTGCAGCATTCCACTTAACCTCTGTGACTGAAATAATTCACCCACTTCTATAATACTGAGACCTATAGATTAAAGGAAATTTACAAGCTATGCATTATTAATATAAAATATCAGATACCAGCCTGAGGTCTGCATGACTTAAAGAAGTAATTTTACCTTTGGATTGCAGAGCATCTACTCTGCAACTAACCAACCAACCCCAGGCAAATCATTTGAGGGAATTTATTCTTTGTTGAAGTGTTCAAGAATGTTGCTCTCTTAAAGACTTAAAAGGATAACTATCATATCTACTTCACACAATGTAGGAAAAATTACCTTTGGATTTGAGCTTTGTGTGCAAGGAATTTATATAACAATTTTTATATAAGTTCCTAGCACATTGGTGTATTTGGAACAACTCAGAGGTGTTTATAGTTTTATACATATACAGCACAGACTGAGGGGTGTTTTGTAAACAAAGTAAATAACCACAAAATTACTTTGTGAACCATAAACAAACATAAAATTCAAATATTTCAAAATATACTGCATTAAATGTGGACTGGAATATCTTCATTCCCAGGCATATACCAATTTTTTCCAGAGAAATAAAAGGGACTGTGGCCTTTGATCCCACTTTTCTAGTTACCACTGCTAGACATGGTATGAAATCAATGGCAAATTACAGTATTTAAAAAAAAGATAAAAAAATTAAAAGGAAAGTAATTTAAAAAAAAAAAGAAGAAAACCATCCCATTCCTGCAGTATTTTCCCAACTCTACCATTATAACCAACCCTTTCAATCAGCCCTTCTGATGAAGTAGCACAGAATTCCTTCTTTTTGATACAGAGCCATATAACTGAAATAGTTGTAGACTAGTAACCTTATCCTTATATTGAAAGTAAGATCAGAGGCAATTAGTTGAACATAAAAGCTGAACTCTCCTTCCCCCAGTAGCTAGTGGAAATGTCTTCACTTCTTTTATGATTCTGTTTTGCTCCAGCTTTTTGGCCATCTTATCCCAACCTATTCAGTCAATACTTCAAAAGCCTTTTCCTCACCCTGTGCTTTAAATAGCTGCTGCTGAATTGGCTTCACAGAGGAGCAGTGATGTCAGGAGTAAACGTGGCTAAATTATGAGGGCTGAGGCTGAGGCTCTTCTGATCTTGGCTAACAAATCACACACACCAATATCACTTCCCATTGGGCTGCAAAGAAGAAAAATCCACCTAGTTTTGTACCAATTCCATGAGCCCAAGCATCTTCAGCATCCTGGATCTTTAAATATATGGCTTCACAGGGTCAGGAGACATTACAGCTTTATAAAGCCCTCCAAGATCCTTAGAGGAATGATCTATAGCTCTATAATAGTGACATTATCATCACAGATATATTGCATTTTGGCAGTGTTGTGTGTAATAGAAATAAGGGAGGAAAAGTCTAATAGGCAACTGTTATGACCTGAGGCACAGTGTGAGTTACCCAACTGTCAAAATTAAAGCAGTGCAGGCTACCTGCATTTCATGCTTGAAGGAATCTCTTGGGACTTGGCTCCATTTGTAAGGAGTGTGGGTCTTGCAGGGTTGAGCAATGAGAACAGGGTCAAACGAGGCTGAAACAGCAAGATCAGAGAGTGTGCAGGGAAATACAGAACACAGTGGAGCTGTAACAGCTCTCTCTTCTATAAAACATGAGTAGGGCCTGCTTTGTTACAATTCCCAAGGAGTATGTATCCACACAACTGACACAGGCTGCCACAAAGTGAAAGATATTTTTTTTTCTGTAACCAAGATGTCATGTCTCATAGGAAACCCATAGGAAAATAGAGTCATTTTGGTTCAAAGAGACCTTTAAGATCATCAAGTCCAAATGTTAATCCAGCACTGACAGGTCACCACTAAACCATGTCCCTAAGCATCACATCTACACATCTTTTAAATACTTCCAGGGATGGTGACTCCACCACCTCCCTGTTCCACTGTTTAACAAGCCTTCCAGTGAAGGAATTTTTCTTAATATCCAACCTAAAGCTCCCCTGGCACAACTTGAGGCCATTTCCACTTGTCCTATTGCTTGTATGTGACAGAAGAGACTGACCCCCACCTGGCTACAACCTCCTTTCAGGGAGTTATAGAGAATGATAAGTGATTCCTATTCTATTGCCTTTCAGGACAGCCTCTGAATCCATAAAAAAGAAACATGATGATGCATAAAATAGATACTTGACATTAGCCACATCAAATCCAAAGATGAACTATTGCCAGATGTAAACAACTGGATCTGCCTGACCAGAAAGGCCCCTTGCAGTACACAACTGCAGTATCAGAGGCTTCCTCTGAAACCAAACCTTCCTCTCCCCAGCCTTCACCCTGCCCAAGACATCTGCTACCAATATTGGAAAACATAACTTCATAATAATCTGTTTTATTTAGCCATGTGAAAGCAGAAGATCTGTGGCCAGACATTTAACTCAGTGCAGTCCCCCTGGGGTTTAATCCTAAGGGAATTATCCCCAGAAAAGATAACTTCATACTAGTCTGTCTTATTTAGCCATGTGAAAGCAGTTGATCTGTGGCCAGACATTTAACCCTCAGTTCAATCCCCCTGGAGTTTTATCCTAAGGGAATTGTCCCCAGACTAATCCAGTCTTGCTTCCTACCTCTCTCCCAGTGAGCTAAGGGGGTTCCACCTGAATTCACTACTCAAATAAAAGAGTAGGGAGAGGGATGAAGGCTGGGGAAGGGCTTCAGCTTCCATAAAAGCCATTGTTATGCAAGTGAACTGTCTTGATTCCTCCAGACAAGATCACCAAGCAGAGGACTGGTGGGTAAAGGATGTGGTGAGCTTTGTGAGGGCTTGTCTTCCTCCTGCAGAGCTCTTGATACAGGAGAAGGTTTCACTGAACCCCTTGCTGCCACCCAAGCTGAAGCACAGCATGAGATGGGTACAGATTTGTATAATGAATCTCATTTTCCTGATATCCTCATTTTTTTTACTCAAGACAGGCCTTTTATTTGAGCCCACTCTTGCCTGAGTTATATAATCTTGGGGTTCAGCTCTGAGAGTCAGGTGATTATGATACCCCAGAAAAACTTGTCATTTTACCAAGTCTACCAATACTATTCTTGTCCTTAACCAAGGCATCATCACTCACCCTACAATAAAATCCTCCCTAGTCATTTTTTTTTGTCTTATACTCAATACTTCAAACTCATCCCAAGTCAGCATCTGCTGCTATAGTAACAGCAGCAGCAAGGGTGAGGGCAGCATTAAAAGCTTCCACTTTACTGCATCTGGATTTTAAAATACCATGCACAATTATTAGCTGTCTTCCCTGGCCACTTCATTTATTTCACTCAGGCAAGCTGGCCTTGCAAACCTGAGGTTGAGTAGCCTCAGCAGCACCAAATGGTCAATGATTTATTACGACAAGCTGTAGGTGCAGTACCAGGTGGCTAAGAAACAGGCTTTGTGAAATAAAGGAAAAAAGAAATCAGTGGTCTTGGGATAGTTCAAAAAACTTTAAATATGCATCAGGGCAAGCACACACTTAAAAAAAAAAACCCCAAAAACCTCAGCAGTTTGACATGTGCTTTGAATGTTAAACAGGTATCAACTTTGCATATTCTAAGTTACTATAATTCCACAGTGGAATATGTTAATGTAGTCTCCCTTCTGTGTGGAACAGCTTTTGAATCTCATAGTTTAATGGCCTTATATGATGAACTGCAAGTATCAAGCCAAGGCCAAGGAGGGCTTTGATCATGCTCCACTGTGCTTCCCAAGCTGCAGTGGCACGAGGTAACTGTAGGGCTGAAACATGTTCACTTTTCTTTGCCTCTGCAAAACACAGTGGAAGCTGCCACAAGGACACGTTCCAACAGCTGTAAAGCTGTGCAGTAGGAATGAAGATAAGGAAGTGTGCTCTGGAGTGAACAAAATGCATATTTCAGCAATAAGAAAATGTCTGTTTCAGATAGGTCATCCATCCTATGAATATAAAAATCTTAAGGTATGCTTGATAGATTGGCAAGATAATGGTGGATCCCAAATGTTTAAATTTTGATGCTCAAAAGATTTTTATGAAGGACTTAAATTTTTCCAGAACAAGAAAGCATGAAATCTTTCATTAACCATTTGTTCATGATTCTCAGCACCTATAAGCTTGAGGGGAAAAAAAATCTTTAACAAGAAAAGTACATTAATTAAAGGAATAGTAAAATAAATTAAAGAAAAAGAAATAAAAGAGAACATGCTGACAATAAGACAATAATAGATATTGAAAACTGGTAAAAATTCTGACTTCATAAATTTATCTGATTACATACTTTCAATACAGGAATAAGATAATTTGTTTGTACAAACACCACTTTTTCCTTTCTTTCCTACTGCTTATTTTGGTCGTACCTTGCACTGTCACTAACTGTAGCTAGTAAACAGGTTGACATGGAGCAGCTCTTGACAGGTCACTTAACAGCACCCTCTTTAGATGTAATTTTACATGCCTCTCTTTGTCCATAGGCCAGCCCCTTTGGCATGGTGTGAACCTCAGCAAATATCTGCATAAATAACAGGAGGAGAGGCTACTTCAGTGTCTTCAGCTGCTGCATATTTCCATTAGCAACTCTATTTCCATTAGCAACTGCATTTTTGATGATGTTTGCTATTCAGCACTGGGGGAAGCCATAAAGTCTGTCCTGCAGTCATCTGCATTCCACATTATATGAGCTGCAGGAGGCATTTTCCATAGATGGGCACCTACTAATACAGCATTTCAAAGTAACATGCAGAAAGCATGCTTAATTACAATTAGAGAAAGGTGTCTTCATGTCTCTACAAATAAGTCCATGAATTTTTTTGACCTATGAAATAGATAAGCTCTATTTTCGATCATATTTCAATATACCTTTATTAGCTCTTCAGTGCAAAAAGTCTTGCTTTCCTTCTGCCACTGGGATTACTTCACTGAACTTCTTTAAGTTGTATAGCTCCTTAACAAGGAGAAAAACCTGAGTTCAAAGCTAAACAAAATCTTTGACCAATCCAGTGCAGGAACATGTGGTTAGTACTACCCATATTCAGGCAAATACTTGGGCATGTTTTGAAGCTGGACTCATCTCAAATAGATTTAAATACATTTAAAATACCCTCCTGAATGGCTACAAGGGGAACTCCAAGTAAGCATATCCCTCAACCTGCTGGGAGACCTACACACTTCAGAGAGCACTCACAGATATGCCAGGATCAACTCACTTGATCCTTCTGGGAAAAAACACTTAAGAGTAAGTAGCATTCTAAAAATAGCTTCTATTTTGCCATCAGCTTCTCTCTGTCTTAAGTAATAACACTGATGCCACAGTAAATATATTACTTTTGAAAGGTGACAGATGAACACATTTGTAGTAGGATCTAGTCCTCAGCAAGGATTTGTGGAGATAATAGTGAATCTGTGGGTACAGCCAGGGTATAAACTCCAATATATGGAATTTAATAATGTGAAATATGGCTAAATAAAAACACTGTCCACATCAGAATGACTTTCTTCCTTGGCCTCCACCATCCATTGCCAGAGAAATGCCATCTTTCACTGACATGCCAAGCAATGACCCTCCCAATTTCAAATAAGGAATATTATCAAGTAATTTGTTTACCTTTCCAAATTTATGATGCATGGTAAACCAGTGCTGCCTTCTGCCCCTCGTAGTCAAATTTCCCAGAAAAGGGTTGTCACAGCTGACAAAATTGTTTTTGAGGAATGGCCTCTTTTCTACCTCAACACCCAAATTACCAGTCCCAGTGGAGACCATAGCATCACCCTAGAGATGTAAGACCATCAGGATAAATACCCAGACAGAAGGACACTCATCTTAATTCTCAGGCAGTGCTCTGTCATCTTCTGAAACTTCCTAGTCCTGAGAGATTTAAAGTACTAACTAGATAAACTATAAAAGATGGCAAGGAATGATCTACAGTGACTTGTGCATCTTTCTCTTACCATAAATAACTTTATATTTCATTTCTGGCAGCATGACAAAGCAAGGAGGTAATGAGCCATTATGGAAAACCCATCTGTTGCTCATAAGGGGAAAGGCTTTGTGCTGGTAGATTTATAGAGGAAAATTTTCAGTGCAAGTCCCCTTCTCCTTAATGAGAATTGCACATCTAATTGCCCATGCTGGAAGTGTACCCCATTATGCTTCTTCACTGTCTAGATGGCTATTGTGTGCTTCAGCAACAAGAGAAAAATACTGTCAAAAGGAAAGCCAGTGTTAAGTGACAGTGACATTCAGATGATGGGGGGAGGGAAGATGAAGCAGAACAGGGGAGTCAAGGAGAAGACTGAGTGCACCATTTTGTACAGCAAAAACACCAAAAGATTATTTTTTACATACAAGTAGAGCAGCTGTTTAATACCACAGAACAAACCACAGCAGTGTACTGCACTTGATCTACTCCACAATCCATGTGGTTTTATTCTTCTTGCCAAGATTTGTACATTAACCCTCATATTCCCAGTTAGAATTCTAACCTCGTATTGTTTCACTAGATCACTCCTGAATACTACTTTAGAGAGGGTACTCCAGGCAGAAATATCCTGTCTACACCTACTCAGCAGGGTTTTCAGGTTTTCCAGAGCACTTGAGACTCTCTGGGTCTTGAACACCCTGGCAATGCCTTAACTTTGTGATTTATTTATCTCCTAGCTACAAGTTCTGTACAAGTTTACCCAGGCCCTGTATCTCACTGCAGGTGGAAAGGGGCAGGAAGCCAGAGGAGAAGGAACCTGGGCCAGTGGTTCCACCTAGATTTTGGACTACAAGCCTTCTTCACTCTTCTGCCATGCCCACAATTTCAGGACTGTAAGTAGTCAGGACATAGGCAAGAGTTTGGGCAGATGACTGTTTGACATGAAGTATCTTTTGGGTCTTTAATTGCCATTAGTAGCAATATTTTTAATTTCAATTTCTTTACCAGGAACAGTTTAAGAAGTAGAGAGGTCTGTAAAAGAATCACTTGATGACTCAGTGGTACTTTAGGTGCATGACTGCAATATAATCTCTAAATGTCTTCTATCCAAGCACTAATTCAGACTACTCCTTTGGGAACTGGTGATAATAATTTAGTGTATTATGCTACAACCAGTGGTTTTTTGAAGGACTAGTGATTCTTAACTGGATGAGGAGCTTATAGAATTACCAGAGGAGGACTGTGTTGTTGTAAGGATTCTCCAGTTAAAGGATCATACTTCACATCAGCTTGTGAACACTAACATGAAACTTCAGAAGACCATATGTGTGAGCTGCAGCTTCGTGAGAAAGTTTAGAAAGAAATGTTATGAATAAATGAGAATGAAAAGATAATTATGTCAGCTTTATGTCCCAGCCTGTGTGTTTGTACACACGCAAACATGCACAAGGCCTTCATTTCTAAATGTTTGTCTCAAAGATCTCTCCCTGGGAAGTGGTTTAGAATTAAGGGCTCAGTGAGTCAGGACAACATAAAGAGAAACAAATCAAAACCAAAACAGTGCAGTTTAACAGAAACAACCTCATGACACTAAAAGCAGG
Organism: Corythornis vintsioides; assembly: GCA_025447755.1. Taxonomy (NCBI): domain Eukaryota; kingdom Metazoa; phylum Chordata; class Aves; order Coraciiformes; family Alcedinidae; genus Corythornis; species Corythornis vintsioides. The sequence continues at coordinate 388,176 of JAOEGS010008490.1, read as the reverse complement.
AAAAGCAGGACACCATGTCTCCAAAGCATGCTTATAATGTGACTTTAAAGAAAAAATCCTCTGAGAGAAAAGGAATACAAAGCCCAGGCTGATCTGTAATGTGGACATCTCCGTGTCAGCAGATTTCACATGACACTAGAACAAGGTCTGGCACACCCAATTTACATTGCATCCTGCAGAGCTCCCATGGACAGAGAGGGAACACACCTTTTCCTGACATAAAGTGCACCTTTGCTGCTGAGCAGAAAAACAGGATGGAAGATACTTATATTTAGGTAACAATCTAGCTGCAGGGTAAGAGCATGAGTGGAATTGGCAATCCTTACATTTCAGCTGGTCAGGGTACAAAGCTCTGTGAAATTTCCCTTTCCTTCCTGAGTCTGTGTATCTGTCCAGCGTCTCCATGCTGCCTCAGTCTACAAAAAGCATCAGGAAGAAGCATTCTGCTGGGAAAATTCTGCACTTACAGGTAGTACATCCACAGCACATCCTTTTCCCTACTTATTTAGGCTTATGCATCTAAATTTATGTGCCAGAACAACTATAAATTCTTTTGAATAAATACAGAAGGACAGATCACTGCATTTAAAACTGCTTTAAGATTTCTTCTGGTATGAGCCATAAGCCCATGCAGGATTTGCTGTTTCAGTCACACCAGTGTAACTGTACCAGCAAAACCCCTTCAAATTAGCCAAGACCTTCTTGCACCAGCAGAAGGCTTAAAATTGTTTTCCTTGGAAGACCTTGTCTCTCCCATTGCACAGCTCTCTGACAAGGTTCAATTGCCATCTCCCTGGAGACCTGTGGTGTGTACAGGGTTTTTTTTTGATCTCTACAGGCCTTGAAAGCAGGATGATCAAATGGATGACTGAGGAGACTTGACAGGTACGCAGCTGTGAGCTGCAGCTCCACTGCCCCCTGACTTCCAAGCTCATCTGTCTCTTGTCTCACAGCACACAGACAGGAGGGAACAGGAGATTAAAGCCACATTACCTGTTACTGAATCACATAGGAAAGAGAGCAGGTATCAGCAGAGGGTAGAGATAAGGCCCCCAAGTAATAAGGTAGACAAAAAATTCTGCGAGGCCCCTTTCTCTGCTAGAGAGGAAGCCTCCATTATCCTCTGGATCTGCTCAGGTATTCAGGTTTTAGGAATTTTAGGTTCTTTGAGGGCAAACAGGTTAGTTTCCTATTAAAAAAAACATAACAGCATTCCAGAAATTCCATGGTTATCTGTTTGCAAATGACCATCTGAATTTTATTTTTTTTTTTTCCTGATGAGCTGCTTAAACTGTGCTGAAGAAAGCTGTAAACTACAGATTTCTCCTGGATTTAAACTGACTTTTTCAATACCAGAGACAATTAAACCATGTAAGCATACAGCTCAGTACAGGCTGGCTTACCCTACAGTGGAGCATCCATGCAGGACTATCATAGCTGCCAAAAGCTCAAAGCCAGTTTTCCTGGAACAACCTTGTGAAGACACTGTAGCTCTTTGGCTGCCTGAGGGAAGGGAATAAAGAATTACACACACCTCACCAGGAAATGTATATTAAATTAATATTCAAGGCAGTTTAAAACCTGTGCCTGTGGCACCAGGGTTCTGTCTGTTGTATTTTGGCTTCCATTGCTGAAGGTTGTGCCTGCAAGGGTTTAACATTGCCTTGGACTTCAGACAACTAGACCTTGAAATTGAATGTACAAAGGAGAGAATGGACAGGAAGATAGGGATTTCCTGAAGAAACAGAGGAATTAACAAGACTATTTGTATTATTTGCATATTCTGGATTGCATGGCATGGTTGTTACTGCACAGGCAGCTGGAGGACTGAACTCACAGCATTGCCACACACCCAGCAAGCTGCCATGTGCATGGACTCTGCAGACTGGATCAGTGCAACAAACAGTTGTGTCCTTGAGGGTCATATAAATGACCATATAACATATAAATGGTGTGCTCAAACTAACATGCCTGGTGAACGTATGGATAAATAATTGATTTATACAGTATCTTATTTCACTTTACCTGATGAAAATAAAGGGAAAAGGATATCTTAACATAACCAAATCTGAATTAGTTTTTTTGATTTAAAATCCATCTATTGCAAACCATTAAAAAACCCCTCATAATGCAGCTTATTATAATGTGTTAGCAAAAAGCTCAAACTCATCAGGCAATAAACACAGGAAATGCACAAAACACTTTGTACTTGAGTGCACAAGCCTGGTTCTGCACTGCACACCTCAGCAATGGTGGATCCATCCCCCAGTACACACTCCTTTTCTATTCATTAGTTTGACTAAGTATTCTGCAGGCCAGAATCAGCCAGCATACATTATACTGGTTAATATGTCATACAACTGTGTTTACCAGCTTGAAAGAAACTTCTTCATTAGACTTCTCTGCTTTTGATATCCTAAGATTTTAATTAAGCAGTGTCACAACAGGGTGCACTTTAACAGACCATAGACACATGCCTTTGGAGCATTGTGAAGCACTGGACCAGAGACCAATTACATTCTACCACCCAAGCAGTACAACAGCAGCACATTAATGCACACCCTGGTGTGGCCTGATTCAATTAAATGACATTTGTAAAATGACAAAAGGACAGGCAGTGTTGAATCACTGAGAAAAAATATGGGGTTTTTTTTAGGCTAGGATCCCACTGATTATTCAAACTCACAGAAATGTACACACTGAAATTCAGTAAACAAATTGCCCATCTTATTTTGTTACACTGCGTAGTAAGAAATGGGTCTATTAAAAACACAGAATGTTATTACCATCTGCAGGTAGGGAATGGAAGGAGGAACTGTGGTGTCAGCACTTCTGCTGTCTACATTCCCCCAGAGGAGGCTCACTTTCAAGAATTTGGCAGACACAACACTGAGGAGAAATAGGCTCCACTCACCCTACGACAGGATTTATCCATGAGAGGAATGGATTGAGTTCATCCAATTACGTAGCACAGTTAAATTTAATAACCTTCCTGGTGTGGGTGTTTGGTTTTTTTGTTAGCTTTTGTTTTGGTCTGGTGTGCTTATACCAGAAAACTCAATCTCTGCTTCCATAAAAATTACATGCATGGCTTCAGTAAAAGGCAAACACATGCTTGGCATAAGATATTTTAACTAAATATAATTTAAAATCCTATGTGCCTCAGACAAGTCTTGTTTCCACACTGGCTTTAATTTCTCTCTTCCCATTACCATTCCATCTATTCATTTATGTCATTATGAGACTGTTAAGATTAATCCCTTTCTAAGATGCTCAGGTGGAACGTCTCACACTCTTAATGGGGTGTTTTCAGCTACTCTAACACAAGCCAAAGATAGATAAAACATAAACTTGTGGCCAAAGAGCACAGTTGCATGTTACAAGAGGAGAGCACAAAGCTGTATCTTTGCAGCACTTCACTCCAATTCAAGTGAGCAACAACATCAACAAAGACCATAACAATAGGAGTTGCAGAAAGCACAAAATAAACTGGTGAAAGTTTCTTTGTATGAATCTCACTCAATGCCCATAGAAATCATCTCAACAGGTTAGGATCAAGCCCTTTATAACTGCAGTGAAACTTGCCAAAATACAGGGCTGAATGAATCTGGCAGGAGTGTTAAATGTGTGCTGAGCCACATCCCACCTTCCAGGGCAGGCTGGGATGATGGACTGGATGATAGTCTGCAAATATTTGATAACTAGAAGCATCAGAAAAGAACTAGTTAAGTAGCAAAAGGGTTCTAGCTAGTGCATGACTCGAATGAAGCTGAACAAAGTGATGTTCTGGCTGAATGCAAGAATGTTTTTGAGGAGAACAAGTGTCGAAAGGTTCCCTGTAGGAAATTATGGTGGGTTTACTAGCCATTGAAACTGGTTAAAATGTAATGTTCTATAGGGAGAAGGGCATTCACAGGAGGATGAGGTGGATGTCACAAAGCTGCATTTCCTTTCTCATTTTGCTAAGTTTCTAAATGACTAATCAGCCTGGACACAGAACCAAGTGAAGTCATTCACATCAGCTACCTTCTCTCAAGTTTCAAAGGTATAAGTTGATAAATCTGAGTACAGCTAGTTAGTTACACAGGTGGTATTAGAGCCTCTAGAGCTTTTAACTGTATTATTGAATGTAGCAATTGGATTTGCCTTCATATTTCAGGATCCACATGAGCCAAGTCTGAAATGAAAAATGAGCACATGGCAAAATGATGAGATATTGTCCCTCCTATTTTGTTTTCTTTCCTCGTGTGGTGTAATAACTCTAAAAGGAGATGTCATCTCGTGTCAAATACACTTCTTTCTTGCTGTATTAATGGATTTTGCCAGTTGTAGTTCCAAAGAAACAGTGAAATCTTGTAATGTTCCAGCACTATATAAGTATTGAGAACACAAGTTTTCTTCTGCAGTTACCCATTGAGCTGAATGCTGTACCTCTTCTCAACTCTCTATTAATAAACTCCCAGTATAAAGAAGGTTGCCAGAGTGATAGAGATGGCTGAAATATTAATAATTAGATACTGACTTCTAATCAGATCCACAAACATCGAGTGAATTTCAAACCCATGTGAGCTGGTGATGCTGTTTCTTAGGCTACCACTTCTTGTGGCCTCTTATTTGATTTTATGGAAATCTATTTTGGGATTGACAGACTCAGTCTCCCTCCCAATTTTTCACTTTCCTTCAAAGAAGAGATCAATCTTTCAATTCCAATCACGAGGTAGTCAGAGAAGATTGTTACAGAAGCATCTAAACCTTTCACTAGAAGCAGTAAGACACATTTATTCTATTTTCTCCTCTACCACATTGAAAAAGATGTCTTGTAGGACTTTCAGGATCATTTAAGAATCAACTTTTATTCTTGCTTTTCTTTTTTTATATTAAACGATCTTATCTCCAATATATCTTTAATAATTAGGCTATCAAATTATTAATCAAATAATGTGTATAGATGTACATAAAGCACAAAGGCAACGTATAGAGTACACGTGTATATACAGTGAAACAAAGCCTGTATCAACAAAAATAGATATGTATATCAAATATATGTAATATTAAATGTATTAAACATGAATGCTAATATTTCTTTTGAAGGAAGAAGCCAGGAACAGCACATTCCAGAAACAGCAAATATATTTTCTGAGGAAACACTATAGCTCATTCCATTCTAGGCTTTCCTAGAAGCAACGTACACTGGTATTTACTGACAAAGCATTAATGTGAGTTTGACTCAGACTAATATCTAGAGAAAGCAAGGCATAGAGCATTAAAAATTGAACTCAGAATAGTATACAGCACTTTATTTTGTATATTTTATATTTTATTTATAGGCCATTGCTGTTATGGATAAGATGTAAAACTGTACAATTCAATGTTAGTAATGACTGACTAACCCTCACCTATCTTCAAAGAATCTTTGAGTAGTTTTTTTCTGCTCTCACAGTAGATTTCTATTCAGAATGAATAGAAATTAGCTTTTGGCTTGCAGTAAACGTACCTAATGGAGCACTGCTTGTAAAACTAGCTATGAAGATTCAGCTGAATATTTGAGGCTAACTAGTTCATTCATAATGTTCTTCTGTTTGCTTTTTGCAAAGTTTCAGGGGTGAGATTAAGAGTCGTTACCATAAGAAAAGCAAGTAAAATATTCCCTGAAAGAGAATCTTATGCTTTCCATAAGTATTTGTGTGCATTGTATAAAGAGAAGATACTAAAATTTGCATCAAGTCATATTGTGTTTAAAACACTACAGTGATTTTATAGATGGGAAGAATGCTGGAGTGATTCCATTTGTAACATTTCCTAAAACTTTCAAAATGAGACAAGAGAAAAATAGAACATTAATTAAATGGCCTTTTTCAATATGACCTAGGTTAACCCCTTGAATCTCTCCTAACAAGTCATTTGCTAACAACCAAAATGAATAGGTGTCAATATTTATTGCTAATATTCCTTTTTCATGACAATGCAAGATTAAAAGTAGTTCTTTATGGCTCAAAGATACCATATAAATAACACCATATAATGGCCTTCCTGGCATAAGGACTTTAGTCATATAAAGGTATTGCTTTACCAGCCCTATGGAAGAAAATTAATCTTCCATTAGGAATGTCTTCTCATCTGCTAATAATTGAGTATTTGCTTTAAGTCACCAGTTCACTGCTGCACTGCATCCACACAAATTTGAAGACATTTTCCCAACAAATATGGGAAGTTTTAAAATCTCAAATATTAACTATTGTGAAAAGTTTATTTAAAGTATAAGGAAAAATAAGGAGTTCCTCTATTATATTCCATATATTGTGTTGATAGCACATTTATAGTTTATCAAGGCTTTGTAGGTTTTGACTACCAGCTCATTATTTTAGTTTGCACTGTCACTTTACTGGGTTTTTTTTTTCACATCCCACTAAGCAGGCAGGGAGCACTAGATTTCCATGTGTGTCTTTATACAGCAGCTCATGAGACTGATCACTAGTTGGATTGATTTATGCTTTAATTTTATGGATGATATCACACAATTATCTCCAGATGGAATAACCAGGATGAAGCATTGCCAAAGAACATTAGACACTAAAGAAGTGAGCCAATGCAATCCATTCAGTACTGCAATTATTTCTGGTTTGGCTTCAGAGGCACAAACTCATCCTGCTAGGGCCTTGTTCAGTATCTAAGTCAATGGAGAGACTTCCACAGATGACAGGAGGCACTGGCTCAACACCCCACAACACTCCATTCCCTCCACAATTTCACTTATGGAATATCTCAGAGATCTCTTCACTGTATCTCTTTTCACCTGCTCTCTTGGCCTCAACCCCTGCTTTTTGATTTTTCCTACCCAGCATTTTTCAGCTGATATATGGACCCATCCTTTGTGGTTTATTAAGCACCAGCAAAAGAATCCAAGTCTTTCAGCCTGAAGAAACCAGGAAAATACTAATTCCTATAACTTTATACAGTTCTGATTTACATGTATTTATTGGATGAGTGAATGATAACAAGACTGATCACTTTAGGTTTCTCAGTGTTGAACTCAACCAAATATTTCTTCCTAGATTAAATCTGACAAATCAAAGGGATAGACAAATATTTTCCTGAGAAAAACATACAGATGCTGGCTTACTTAGCAGACTCTGCTTTACAGAGCATTCAACATTTCAAGGCATACTACTAGTTTTCTAGGAGTGGATTTTCAAAAGGACCATTCTCAGTTAAGCACAGATACCATTCCAAACCCTCAAATAGAACTAACAAAAATATACATGTGGGTGTCAGGTTGTGACTACAGTAACAATCAAGCACTATGGATTACAACACAGCAGATGGGCATCTTAGAACATGTCTACATTGTTAGACACATTGCCATGAAACTGATCAGTTAACAGGAGTTGGAAACAATGTACTACTGTGTTATAGTGCTTTAAGTACTTAAGTGTTTGAACATGGAGCTAGAATTTTTCCTATCCGCCCACCTGGAAGTAAATCAAATATCTTCTATGAATAAATCTGGATATGAGTTTACAGCTTATGAGCTACTCCAGGATAAGTGTCCCTCAGTATGATCTGCAGTAAAAAAGGCAATCTGTGGTGGCTTACCCAGTATCACAACAGCAGTCAGCTCTCTCAGAGGATAGATGTATCCTCTAAAGCAGTTGTCACAGATTAGCTAATGCCATGTAAATTCCCTGAGCTCACACCAAACAAGCAAGAGGAAATGCAGCTTCTTGATAACTTGCTCTATTCCTCCATACCACTTGTAGGGATTGAGAAATCATGCAAATAATTTGGCAGGATAAACCCCATTGGAAAGCCTATCATGTCCCACTGCAGTGCACACACAGCATAAGAAAACAGAAAGCTGGGATCTGAATCAGAGGCACCATCAGCTGAATTGTGATAGCTTTTGCACCAGAAACTTCATGCTGCATTGGAAATGTTCTTGCTGAATAAGGTGCTCTAGCCACAGTATGAGCAGACATGCTGACACAATGAGTGAATTTATTAGGCTGGCATTGAACCTGAGTTAATAAACCTTCTTGGAACCTCCTGCATTGTATAAAGATGTTTAGGTGGCACTTAATAAGCCTGTCTGGCTTTGAATTGCCTCTGTGCAGTCCCAGTCCTTGTGGGAAATAGGAATGAAGTACTGAAACCTTTCTGATGACTCCACAAAATGAAGCTGAGTCTTTAGGACTGTTAGTTTGTGTTCTGCAGACATAATGTGGCTAAACTGCTCAGAGACCCAAACTGGCTGGGAAGTCAGTACAGATGTGTCTTGCTGGTGCTGGGCCTAAACTAATAAGTCTGTTCAGTCCAGTGCTGGCTTGGTAAGGGGAAAGCTCAAGTATCTGCTTCCATGGTATGAGTAAACCTCAAACTGGTTATATGACCCAAAGATAACTGAGTGTTGATTGCACAGAATTTCAGAATCACACAGGAAACCTGCAGTAGATCCAAGGGCTGTATCTACACCTCCTGACTCTCAGTCCTGTGTCTACAAGAAATAGAGTACAAGACTGTTTCCCCTTACCAGAAAAGAGAATATTATCAGTAAAATGTCAGTAAATAAGGTTGATGATCCAATGTGTGCAGCCTAGAACAAAGCTGGTGCAGGGAGCACACTGATAATTACAAACCAGAATCCAGCTCTTGAGCATAATTTGGTCCACTTTTGTTGGACATGCACCTTGATGTTCCCAAATTAAATGTTTCAAAAAAAAAAAAATTTTATTTAGAAGCTGTTTATGTATTCTGAGAGTGATGATAGTGACAGTGGGAGTGAAGTGCATACTGTCTACTCTGTAGGTATTTATTTGCCATGCAAATAAAATAACATTTAATTTAAAAGCTCGATAAAGTTTATTTCCTATGCTAGGAGAGTGCTTGGTGTAAAGTGAGCTGTGCTAGAAAGAGAATATGAATATTCCTTCCCTCCTTATTCAAAAAAACAACAAATGATGGTGAGAAAAACAACCTGAGAGAAAAAAAAAACAAACAAAAAGCAACAACACAATCAAAGGATGCATGTTGGCTTTCTTGGAAAAAAAGAAATATATCCACAACTGCATTGTGACAACAGATCCTATTATATTTGTTTGACATACACAATGAGTTTGTACAGTATAACTGAAAATGAGAGAAGTCACCTTTGCTTCCTCCTAATTATTATCAGAGGTTGTGTAAAGAGTTTGCAAATTCCATTACTGGCTTGTGACTTCACTATTTGAAACAAAAATAAACTGTGTTATTAGAGATAACAAAGGCAAACAAAATGCAAAAGCATTCTGCATGCATGGAGAGCAGGGAAGAAATCAAATTGCAGCACCAACTTACAACATCCTGCCTGACCTCTCAGTGAAGGCCAATGTCATTCTCCTCTGCATTCACACACTTCCATTTCAGAGGAAAACAACTATAAAAGAAACTCATGAATAATCAAAATAAGATTATAATAAACTCAGGTAGCTCCCTTTGCTTCCCAGATGAAGGCAGAACTGGCTACATGGATGTTTTCTAAGAAATTTTCTATCCCGTGCTGCATTTCATGGAGTATATTCTTAATCCCTGATGAAATACTAAAACAAGTGGTAGAAATAGCTGTGGCTAAAAAGGTAGGTTAGACATGTCTGGTACTTGGTGGGGGCAGAGGGTACTGGGAATGGCTGGAACTGTTTCATCATGGCTGTTTTGATCCATTACCCAAGCAACGTGTCACTTTTCATACACTATGGAGTTATACCATAAACAACAGCTTGTGGATTATGCTAGTTCATAGATAACACTATGAATCTTTTGTATTCTAACACCTCCTCTGGTGTTATTTTGGTTTTCAGTTAGCAACTGCTTAAGAAAACAGGACTAAATATAAATTAATTCTAGAAAAGCACTTTGAAGTGTTCCTGGAGCTGGAATCTGCAACAGACCCAATAGTGCAGCCAAGTACCTACCAAGAAAAGATTTACACAGCTGGTTATTTGCAGCCTCAACCACTCTAACCTATCACTCTTAAGCCCTTAAAATAAGACATTTGCATCATAACACTGCTAAATCTGGGTCCCAGAAAACAAAATATCTGGGGTGGAAATCTCATGAGTTATCTCAACCAGTAGTTACCAGCTCCTGAAGTTATAAATCCAGTCAAATTGCTTATGATAGAAATGTAATTTAAAAAAAGTAATTGGAGATGATCTTCTGAATCACAAGAAGTTGTCATGAAAAAGTGTCAATGACTTGATCTTGAGATCTTTATTATAGAAAAAAATACCCTTAAAGAGGTGTAACTATTTAAAGAACCTGGACTTGTTAATATAAAATATGTCCTATCGCCCAAATTTTCTCCTATGCTACAGTAACTACTTTGGGGTTGGGGTCTGGAGTGATGGTTAAAAACAATAGATGTGATTCATCTTGATTTTGTCATAGCATTTCCATGAGCTTTCTGTGAAATAAAGTACAGATTAAATTCTCATACAGTGGGTGAAAAATAGATTGCTTTTGCTTTCAAATGATGCTCTGGATGAGGTATGAGGAATATGCTTATATATTTAGGAACAATAATAACTGGGACTGCAAAGGGTAGGATTCATCATAGTATTGAAAACTGAATATGGTTGAAATAAGTAAATAAAAAACAAATGTAAACTACTACATGCTGGAAGGACAGATCATATATAAGATGTGGGATAAAATACATAAGCTGTTGTACAGCAAAAGAAAAGCTGGGGAAGTATAGTAGGTAATAAATACATTTTGAAGCCAGAATATGGCATCACTTCTGGTGCACTGTATGTAGTGCTGGAGAAATGTGTCTGATGCACTCTGTTCAGTTCTGGGCATATCAAATTGGAGAATGGCAGAAAATATCAACAAGAATGGTGTGAGTGCTACAGAACTAACTGGTAGCAGATGGATATGTTTGACATCATTTGATTTAGCAGTAATTTAAGATTTATTAATAGAATGAGATAAATCAAAGGTTGATTTTAGCAGCAATTAAACTTAAGATAACTTATTAAACTTAAAGATTGACAAGTGATTTAGTAAAGTATGCTGTAATAAATCAGCAATTTAATTACAGATTCAAGAATGACAGGTGTCATGCTGACTTACTACAAGATACCTTGAATCAAAGTATGTACATGTGTGTAAACATGGAAACATGAAATAGACACAGACAGAAATACTTGGATCCAGTGAAATATGCAGATGCCCACAGTCAGAAAAGTAAATGCATAAAATCAAACACTTAGATAGGTGGGTAGAAGTGTCTAGCCTATAGTTAAAATCTCCCCCTTTGAGTTTATTTCACTCACCATGTATATTAATTTCTCAACAGGCAGAAGATCTTGTGTTGACTTTGCCAGCAGATGGTCCTGAGAGGAATCCCAGCTCAGAGGAGATGGTGGTCACAGCCCACTGTGATCCAGGAGAGCTCTTAAGATTTGTCTTTATAGGGTTCAAGATAACTGGCTTTTGTCAGGTACTCTTCCATTTTGTCCTAATTCAGCTGATCTACTATTCTGGTTTGTGCACATCCAGAACCTGATAGATGTTAAGGCTCTGGTATTTTTCCCCCTTGAGCAGGTGTACCAGGCTGGCAGAGGGACAGCTGGTGATCTTTGTTGTTCCCAGGCCATAAGGAGGGGATTAGGTGCCTCAATCTGTATTTGACTTTCCAATGGATTGTTCTGTGGCCCAGGGAAGGAGAACTGTGCCCTCTACCAAGTGGCCCATGAGTGGAGGAGAATCAACACCACACTAACCAATGATGAAAAGCAGATTGATTTGGTGAAAAAGTCTTTTTTGGGAGTAAAAGGATGTATAGTTGAAAATACATATTGTAACAGTCTTCCAGTATATAAAAAGAGAGAAAAATCAAATGCTACTGGGGGTAGCCAAAGAAAAGGTCTAGGCCTCTAAGTGTAATCAAGAATTGAGATAGAATGTTTACAGAAAGGGAATGATTAAGAAAACTCTTCCATCAGTATTTATTTATTTATTTTTACATATCTCCAAGAAGGGCTGCTAAGCATATTTGTCCTGCAGCAGGACAGAGGAATTTCCCATACACACAAAGTCCCTCCTAGCCCTACACAACTATTTGTACACCGACAAAGAAGGTTTTGGAAGCGCCAAGCAGCCCTACACTCACCGAGGAGACCAGCTCCAGGGTAAGCAAGCCCACACTAGGGAGGGAAATCGCGGTTAAAAGTGTTTTTGGGGAGCTTTTGGGCTCATTTTGAAGCTCAGAAAGCGGGTAGCCGGCTCTGAGGGCTGGCAGCTGGTGAGCGGAGGGCGGATCCAAGAGCCCCGTGCACCTGATCTGAAGCACCTGAGAACGCACCGGGGGCCGCTCAGGGTGCCCGCGGCCCTGCCCTCGCAAACGAGCTGGGCGGGTCCGAGTGCGGGGGAGCGAACACTACTTGAGTGTGTGTGCCCGGGGCTCTTTGCAGCTTCGAGGTGTGACTCTTTGCCGGGGCACAAGGTAAATTCCCTCGTCTGGTGAGGGGGAAGCAGCGCAGAGGGGCCGGGTCCCTCCTGTCCAGAGATCGTGGTCACAGCTCGGCCAAGAGCCAGCGTGCGGAGAAAGGTGAAGACTCGGCACAAACAGGCAGCTGTGCGGGTCTCCCCCTGCAGCCAGTGCCCGAGATAAACAGGGCACTGTTTATCAGGCAGGTGAACTGGGAGAGAAGGTAGAAAGATTGAGACTGATCAAGTCTCAATAGAAGTGGAGGATCCCCTCCCGTCATCAGGCAGAAGGAGGGGACGTAAGGACAAGGGAATGAAGAAACATCTTGAAGAGACAAGCAACAACCTCAGAGCCCCTCGCCTTCCCACTTGCCATTGTGCAATAGATATGGAGCTTTGGAACTTGTTGGCCACCTGAATGAAGATGGAAACAAGGATTCATCTGGTGAGTCACCCACAGCTTGTCTCTTATCACCATATCTTATGACTTCTTCAGTTAAGAAGAAAAGGAGGGTGATTGTAGTGGGTGACCCTCTTCTGAGGGGAATGGAGGGGCCCATTTGTTGACCCGACCCATCCCACAGGAGGTCTGCTGCCTCCCTGGGGTTTGGCTTAGAGATATTAAAAGGAAGGTCCTTGCTCTGGTGCAGCCCTCTGATTATTACCCTTTGTTAGTCATCCATGCAGGATGATGAGTTGTTGAGAGAAGTCTAAAGGCAGTTCCAAAGGACTTCGAGGCACTGGGGCAACTAGTTGGTGGCTTGGGTGCTCAGGTGATGTTTTCATCAATCCCTTAAGTGGTATCAAAAAATCAGAGAGTGGAAAACCCACCTGATTAACCTGGCTCAGAGGCTGGTGCCACTGTTGGAATTCTTGGTTCTTTGTTCATAGGGAAGCTCATATGGCTTCTGGTGTGCTGGCAAGAGGTGGGATGCACCTGTGGGGCAGGAGTTAGCAGGTCTTTAAGCTAGACTTGAAGGGGAAGGAGTTGTAGCTGGGTTTGCACTGGTGGGGTGCTGCTCTAGTATTAGAAGGTCTCTGAAATGTCTGTACACTAATGCATGCAGTTGGGGAACAAGCAGGATGAGCTAGAGATCTGTGTGTTATCTCAGGACCACAGCCTCATTGCAATCAGGGATATGGTGGGACAGCTCTCATGACTAGAATGTTGTTATGGATGATTGTGTCCTTTTGAGGAAAGATAGGCTGGCAAGGTGAGGTTGTGGAGTTGATCTTTGTGACAGAGCAACTGGAATGTATTGAGGTCTCCTGGGGGCAATGAAGACCACATTGAAAGCTTGTGGGTAAGGGGAAACTAAGTAATGGAGACATTGTTGTGGGTGTTTACTACAGACCCCAGGATCAGGATGAGGAAGCTGATGAGGCCTTCTCCAAGCAGCTGGAAGCAGCCTTGTAATCACAGGTGCAGGTTGTCATGGCAGATTTAATTACTTTAATTTGCTGAGAAAACCACATAGCCAGGCATGTGTGTTCCAGTAGGTTACTCTGGTTTAGTTCTCTAGCAAGTACTTTGACACAAATGTCAAAACCTGGTTTAATTAATTTATATTAAAATTAAAAATTTAATCTGTTTTATTTTAGATAATACAATATTTAAGGAATTAATTCCTCATTTTTGAATT
>JAOEGS010008490.1:356620-373968 GCA_025447755.1 Corythornis vintsioides | reverse complement strand
TATATTTTTATTTTTAAATTTAATTTTAAGACAGATTGCCTAAATGCTGTACACTAGTACATTAGAGTTACTGAAAAACTTGCTGTTGGTATATTCAGGTGTCATAAAGCAGTCTGGGCCATGGGTGTGTGACTAGTCAACTATTTGCTCTAATTATTTTCTGAAATGAAAAGGTAGACAAAGGGAGAAAAAGTGGAATTTGTGATGTGTTTTCAGCTTGTCTTGAACTTCATGGAGTAAGTCATTCTTTAGTGTGCACAAACATGACCTCTGAGACAATAACATCCAAAATTTAACTTGTTTTATAGAGCTCAAATCCAGACTCCTTTTCTGCTAGGGCTAAAACAAATCTGCATGGTGTGTACTGATTTAATCACTATCACCTGGTCTGCAATGGCAGTCTTGATTAGTCAATTAAAGGAATGAGAAGGAGCCTCTTCCCATGATGCTCTCAGTTTGGCTAATTAGGGGAGGGAAAGGTGGGACCTAAAATCTCCTGGCACAGGGTTTTAAGTTAATTTATACCCCCTCCTTAAATTTAACAATTCTATTACTAATGCCAGCTTTGATATTGCAGTAAAATACTTCATAGGGCCCCAAGTAGAGAAGTACTTTTAAAAAAAGGCCCTTAGAAGGAAGGCTCCTGTGAACAGAACAATAAACTACTGTCAACTGCTGCATGGCAAGTACTGGGGCTGCTGTTTGTTGTGAGTAGAAGATGCTTCCTTGAAGAAATTAATGTCCCCTTAAAGCTGAGCCTTAGTCCCAATGAAGACTGAGGCAAAATCTGCAATTCACCAGAGGCAGAATTTTACACCCACCTGTCAGGAGCACAGCTCTGCACTGGCACTGCCCCAGTTACTACAGCAGTACAAAATGCACAGCCTTCTACCCTAGCTCACCCTGGCCTTGCACACAGAATAGCAAAGCTTGCAAGGGTAATTTATCAACCTGGCTTGTGTAAGGATGTCTTGATAATCCTGGATGCCATGCCATGTCCCTGAATAAAGTGCACCCCTCTTTGAACTGAAACCATTTTTGGTGTGCACTTTGGTTACCAGGCTGTTCCCCTGAGCTGCTGCTGAATTCAGGTGATGACAGCATTGCCAGTGTGAAGGTTATTGCTGTGCAACCTCCTATAACATTGCCCTGTTGGGGAGGAAAAAAACCCTGAAAGGACTTGGAAAAAGTAACCAGTCCAGATAAAGAAAACGGGCTTCAAAATCTGAATTCTGACTGCCCACTGCCAGCCAGTCTGAAACACTGCCTGATTGTTCAGGGTAGCCTGCAATCGTGTGGGAATACAAAGCTACACTTGTAATCTAGACAAGTGAATTGGCTGCTGTTTCCCACAGAGTGATAGGGATTTAGCTGGAATGCTCTCCCTTGCTAACACAGCCGAGGTAGAACCTTTAGCACTATTAGCCAACAGCCTGGGTTTGGGTTTTCTTGTCTCCTTTTTGAATGGACAAGTACCAAAAGACTGAACTGAAAATGCAGACGTTTGAAATTGGGCACGTGCCTATTAATATTCAAAGTACATCCATCTGAGTCTCATTTGGAAAGGATGGCCAACAGTTAGTTTCTCTTTGAGAACCCAAGATGTGGCAGCCCCTATTCTTATTACTTAAAAAGCTAGCCAATCTTGTCCTATACAACCCTGCCCTATCCTTATCCATTCAAAGATCATTTTTTAGCTCATCCTTCTGTTCATGTTCCTCACCTCCTTTAATTCCTTCTGTTTTTTTTCTTACTCAACTGAATCCAATCCAAACTGTTTCTCTTTTCACATGCATCTCAGCCTCACTTCAACTTACCTGTCAGAGTGGCAGTGTGGACATTTACCTCCCTGCCCATACCTGTCATCCTTGCCTTCATTTGCATTTGGTATTGGTTATCTAAGATGAAACACTAAATAAATTGGTACAGAAGTAAGCTTTTTAACACCTGGAAGTATGAGATTTCATTCCATGACACAAAATTCCACGTAATGAACACTAAATCTCCAATAGTATTCTACTGGCTACAGGGTTTAATTTGTTAGTTACTAAATAAATAGGACTGAGCTTCCTAGAGTCAATAATATAGTCAATATTTGTAATTTTCAACCAGCCCAGCTGTTCTCATCTAACCTCACTGTTGGTGTTGATATAGCCATTATCAGTGTAGCACATAAGCCTGGCAAAAACATTTTAGTGGAAAAACTAGTTTGCCATTTTATCTTAGGTGTGGTTAAGAACACAGCTCTGAAAGCAATATGCATCAGTTATTGATTAGACTTCAGATTCAGTCTTCATCTGCAACTTTAAGGACTGCCTTCTTATTCTCTAATTATTTATCTTGATGAAGCATGAGCTGAGGGTCTTGCCAAGTTACTGGGAGGCATGGTGGCCTTAGAGTGAAGTCCTCAATTATTCTTTGTCCTTTTTGGATGGAGTACCCAGAAAATGTGGGTCCTTTGCATCTCTCCTGCTCCATCCATATGCATTTGTATAAATACATCTATGAATATATATATTTGTCCTCCAGAATCTGCATCTGGATTAGCTATGAGTGGAATGTGCCTGAATTGTGGTTTTTCAGAAGTCTTCTGAGGGATACAAAGTTTAACAACTGAATTACATTTAATAGATCTAAGCATTCTTCTGTAGATATTTCCATTTTCTACCATTGCAGAGACCACAGACTAGTAAACTGGCAGAACACCTAATACTTAGTTGAAATAATTCCAATTAAATACTTCCTTAACTGCTTCTTTAACTTGTACTCAAACATTTCCCCCAGTCTGTCCCAGTGCTCAGCAACTGAAGTTGGTGTTCAACCCTGTTAAAGAAATCACTCAGAAATCTAAGCTCACTGCTTGTCTCTTCTGTCACTGAGATAGAAAGCAAAGCAGGTTCCTTCCTTTCTGCAGCACCTTTCTGTATGTGTGTGTGTGCATGCAGGTGTCTGAAGGCTGCTGTGTTGTATCCTCCCACTCTTCTCATTGAACAGCCTACATCTTCCTAGATCATTTTTCCTAGGTTTTCCAACCCCTATACCAAGACCACTGATTTTTTTTCAGATCCCATTGCAATGTGTGTTTGCCTGTATAACATAGTAGCTGCTGTGGGAAACTTGACTGAATCCACATAAATCTGACAGACATAAATCCTCATCTGCCTTGTTTTAAAGTTTGTAGGGTTATTCACATTACATTCATTGGGGGCCATACCAGATCCCATTGACAGCTGCATGTGTGTTCACCTTGCTTACTACAGGTATTCTGAAAGATCTGGAAAAGTCAAGGATCACAGGCATTCTGTAATTCCCTTTGTCTGAGGACAAAGTACCAACCCTTTCAGTGTGTTGTTTCAGAAGTTCTTCCTCTAGTAGGCTCAGGGAAAGTCACCAACTCACAAATCAAACTTCCCTGGGGTTCTGGTTAGCAGCTGGTCCAGCAGCACATACACAAACTCTGGAGTTGACAGAAAACCAGCTTTACAGAGTCTATATATTTTCTGAATCATGAAGTCAAGAAAATGACTTAATAGAATTGTAATCTATCAATGAGGCTTAACATCTACAAGTGCAGTATTTCCTATAGATGAAGCATAATTTTAGAAAAGCTAACTTTACTTGATTTAAAGGGTTTGAACTGATTGAAATAATGGTTTCTAATTATTAATATTTTTTCCCCTGCTTTGTAAGAAAATGTGACAGACAGAAAGATCAGACATGGGCAGGGTACTTTAAAATAAGTGGAACTCAGCTTTAACCTTGATCACACACATCAAAATCATCCCTTTAATTGTACAGAGGTCAATTTAAAAGAGTACATGAAATGCTCAAACATTTATTTGATAGTGACCATGAATGAGAGCTGTTTGCAGACATCATTTGATGAGCTACATGAATAAACATCTTAGACTAAGATCTTTAAGATTTAAATCTAACTCTGTGTATTGGAGGGATTTAATTGGGATGGAAACTAGCAAGTAACTGCAATGATCAGTGAAGCTGACAGCATCTAAAAAGGACCTTTTCTTAGCATGAAAGGTGTTTATAAACACAGCACCAGTTAATTTATTTTATTCTTCCTAAATATATTCCATTATCTTAAAGCTGTCTATCACCTGCAGGAATTCATTTCACATTGCATGCTGTGAAAGATGCATCTTGGACAGAAAAATTATCTTATTTCAAATGGAGCACAAGGTCAAAACTGATGGGAAAAACTATAAATTACTTGGAAAAGTAGTTCCAGCTGCTACATCACTGGTCAAGATGGTTCAGACCACTCCTATGCATCGTTTTACTGGTTTTACTTTATCAGAAGCACTGGTGATCAGAATTCCAGTTCAGAAGCCTACTGGAGGCTGGCTGTGGCATATTTGCTTTTCTATTTAAGACTAAGCTTCTACATTTGTTTCTTAAAAGAATCCCAGCAAAGTTTCAGCTGGCCACTCTCCACTCTTCATTGCTATTCTACCTTCTGAAGTGCTGCAGGAAATAAGGAACTTTTCTGCTCCAAAATACCTACAGAATTTAGGTCAGAATAGCATTATACTACAAGTGCTATTAAATAACAGAAGGCTTGCTTTCTCCACCTAGTGGCTAAAATAGGAAGCTATTAGTCTGCACTAGACAAATGTCCTAAGGAGAAAGGAAAAAGATAAAAGGCAAAATAATAAAAATATAAAAGATATATATAGTTTCCTAATATTTGCGAGTTTCATCTTAGCTGAAAATCTTCAAAGTTTCCCTCTCCTCTCACCTGAATAAAAGAAATTTTACCTTTTCAGGCAAACAAGGGACATGGATTTTGTCCTCAATGAAAGCTGCTAGGCTAGGATCTCTGCAGGCCCAAATCATCAGTTTTCTCATGGAAGAGGTACAGTGCAAACAAATCAGTTTGTTATTACTACAGTGAGATGGATGCTGAGAAACATGGGAGGAAGAAATGCAAAGGTAGTGTTTTTCTTGCATTTGTGCTTTTAAGCTCACTATGGGTAGGTTTCCCTGACTCATAAAGTAGAGCAGCCCAGAGCTCCCAGTCAGGTTGGCAACAGTAGAACAGACTGGAGGGTTTGAAGCCATAGGAAGGCTGCCAGTAGCAACTGCTGGGGCATCCTGCAGAAAACAAAGTCTGGAAGTTAAACCACAGGTAGAACACATGTGCAATGCAATTCCACAGCCT
Source organism: Corythornis vintsioides (assembly GCA_025447755.1). NCBI lineage: Eukaryota > Metazoa > Chordata > Aves > Coraciiformes > Alcedinidae > Corythornis > Corythornis vintsioides. Next base: position 368,789 of record JAOEGS010008490.1, on the reverse strand, counting down.
CTGGTCTCCAAATAAAAAAGCACCCCCACCCCAAACCCAACATGTGGGTAAATGGGCATTATTAGTGTTTTCTGGGTGGTGAGAAGAATGATTGGGGTGTGGGTGTTATAATATAACCCTGTCTTCAGCAATGGGCCACCTGCATCTTAAAGCATGAAAACCCAAACTATACCATACTTAGGAAAAGATGATATTAGCTAAGATAAATCTGAAAGAGCACTTTTAAGTAGTAATGTCCTTTCAGAGTCCCAATATCCAGTATCTCAATGTCAGAGGGAGGCAATTCCTTAATGTATTGTGAGAAGAAATATTAGTGACCTAATTCCACTCTAAGCAGGCAAAAGTACTGAATGGATATTTGCACTCTTATGAAACTGCCATGTTTTAATGCAATTTAGGAAGCACCAGCACCCAAGATAGCACCTATCTTAGAATTAATAGGCTTTTCTGTTTCTAATTAGCAACACATATCAATAAAGCAGGGTGTGGTATAGCAATGCACATTAGTAATAGATCTTCTGCACTCAGAAATAATATGGCTTAGAAATTGCTTTAACCTGCCTCTGAGATGTTCACAAAAGGCCAGGACTTTTGCCTCTACATCTTGCACTTTTTATCTCTGAACAAGCTTAATGCTTGGAGCTATTCCATGATACTTCAACAGGTTTTTTTTTTTTTTTAGGATTTGGTTTTGATGTTAAATTCAAATTGATGTCAAAGTCAAATTGAAGTGACAGCAACATATCCTGTCTGCTCCATAATTCAGCACAGGGTCACAACATCCTCTTCACCCCAAATGGGTTATTACCTGATGTATTCCCTGCAGCACCAAGCCATAGATCCCAGAACTGGAACAAGATACCTGGTGGGCTTGCATGGCACAGCACCCAACCATGCAAATCCCTCAGCTTGCTGATGCTCAGTGCAGAGATAACAGGAATAATCTGTGTTTGTGCAGTACCAGACTCTGGTTAATCCACCTTTTAACAAAGCTGATAAACAAATACTGCTGCAATTTAGTCAAGGAACACAGCATTAGATAAACAGCTGCTGTGTAGAGTCACCAAACTGTTACCTCAATCTTAGCTACAAAAAGGCAAAAAAAAATCTCTCTTGGCATAGTATGTTTAAAAGTTAACTTAAAAGTTCTCAAGCACTGCATTACTGCCAATATCTTTCTACACTGTGTGTAAGATTACTGTAACCTGCTAAACATGATCAAATTGCTGGTCACACTGCCTTTCTCTCTCAGATCTAGCTTGTCAGTGAAGGATCACACCAAGCCAGTGCTGTCTGAGAGCTGACATTGCTAGGTTAAATCTCCTTTTCTCTGCTATCAAGACCCTCAGTGGAAATCTCAAAGCAGCCCTTTTGTTAACTCCCTTAGTAGCAGTCTCCAGTTCCCTCTGTCTGAGTGGAGGGATGGCAACACAGATCAATAGCACAGGATGACTCTTTCAAGAAACTGATAGCATGGCAGGAAGAATCTGCAATTACATTTCCAGCAGGATCTAGAAATCCCTGTGCACTGGGTCTGCTTTGTGGATGGTCTCAATGGCATCAGCTCAGCAGAAAATGGATTCTCTGGGTGCAGGGCGTGTGCTTTGGGCTAAGTCTATGGAATCTTGGGCCACTTGTGCCCTCACAAGAAGACAGCCCAAATAGAAGTGAGGGCATTCATATTTTCATCTAATAAATCAGCCAAATATTAGGAATCTGATACAAATGGACAGAAATCTCTCATGCAGGCTGCAAGAACAGAGCTATATGCATTTCCCACTCAGGATATTTTTAGGTGATGTTGGTTCAGTAGCCAAGCAAGATTTACTGTTATCCTAAAGGTGTGATGGAAGGGCAGTACTTGTCACTGGTTCAGTAAAACCAACTGTTAATGTTGTTGTAAGAGGTTTTTGCCTTTATTTTTTGAAGATGTTATTAAATGTTCTTCGAGTTATTAAAGGACAAGAAAAATTTTAATTTCATTTTGCTTTTTTTGCAAGGATTGCTTAACATCCTACTTAGATATGCAAGTGGTATGTGTGTATGTGCTATAGCCAGCATTCAAAGGTGATTATGCATCCATAGCCCACATTTCCACCAGGAAAGACAATATGTTGGTGGTGTAGATGACAGGTATTTACATTGATTAGTTTTTGAACCTTGAAAAGGTTATTAACAGTCAATATGTGCCAGAAGACTTTCTTTTCTGTGTATTCTGCAGTGTTTAGGGGACTGAAATAATGAAGCTGTCAGCAACATCTTTTTAAAAGGCAAATGCAGGTAAAAATACCAGCAGAAATGAGAAATATTTTAAAAACCCTGACTAGAGTCAGTGAATGACCTGCCAGGGGGAGAGGAAAGGGGAGAAAAAGCTTTCCACCACCACAGGGTCTGATCCTCCCTGCCTCTGCTCCTTCCCACACTGTCCCAAGGTATTTCACTCTGCTGAAGCAATTTCACTTTTAAGTGATGGAGATTTTCAGAGGCTTATTCCCCATCCCCACCCACCTTGTATTTCTACTCCAGCACAATTTCACTGGACAATGTTTAATTGTCTGCTTGGACAGATAATTAAAACATAGGAGACAATTGAAACATTAAACTCCACCACTTATTAGAAGGAAAAACAGAAGATGAGAGATGCACTTCAAAGCAGAGATGCTGCAGATAAGGAAGAGTTTGTAAGAGCAGGACCTTGAGACAGAAGTGGTTTATCCAAACATGTTTTTATCCCCAGAATATGTATTTCAACTTTCTAAACCTGTTTAGATATGACCTTACAAGTCCAAAGTATATTGTTTAAGTGATATTTCAAGCTCCTCCCTCAACCTGAGAGCAGTGCTGGAGCAAGTTCCCTGATGTCTCATCTTCCCATCCTTCTCCTGCAGGAACAGGAGCAGCAAGCCTCATGCTTTGCCTCAGAGGTCCCCTCTATCCTCAGCACCTCTTTTTTTCACCACCAGCTTGAAAAAAATATCACTTTTCTACTAAGACAAATACATTTAGGAATATACAATGCACTTGTATTAGCAGCTTCCTTACCCTCTGGTATAAGCAAACATTTTTAGTCTGCAAAAAAATAAGGAAATAAAAAGGAAAATATCCCCTCCAACCAAAAAAAAAAAAACAAACCCACCTTAAGACACCAAATACAACAAACATAAAAACCCACATAATTGCCTCCCCCAATCATGAGGAAAGTGATTGAAAATAAATTAACCAGGGTTTTTTGTAGTCAGACACTGGAACAGGCTGCCCAGGGAGGTGATAGTTGCCATCCCTGTGTGTGTTTAAAAGTCACTTAGATGTGTGTTGGACATGGTTTAGGGGTGAACTTTGCAGAGTGGGGTTAATGGTTGGACTCAATGATGCCAAGGGGCTTTTGCAACCTGAATGGATCTATGATTCTGTGGTTTAACAGAACTATCTGTTATGTACCAAATTAGAGATGGCATGTTTTCTTAATGCAGTGTTTTTTTTCATTACAGGGGCAGAAGGGCAGTTCAAACAGGAAGATGGAGACCACTGATGAAGCACTGGAAAGCTACTTAGCCTGGACAGGATTGGCACTTAGCACCCATGTACCTGGCAGCCAGTCAGACCACGTCTAGCTCTGACCCAGGCACAGTATGATGGGCTTCCAGGGACTGAGCAGAGAGAGATTAGAGAGGTTTTACAAGTGGATAATGAGAACACAACTGAGGAAGCAGGAAGACAAGTAAGTATTGCAACAGGAGACTGATGGGGAGGTAGGGAAGTGAAGAGGATGCAGGATCCAAATCCGTAGGAACTCAGGCTTCATTAACTCAGCCACAACTGATTTATTGTTCTCAGTATTCCTGCACAGAATTACAAAAGACAGCTTCATTTATTCTTCCTGGTTTGCTCATTATTTCCATGGGAAAGACTCCAATAAAAATAAGTATAACACCAACAAATTAAGCTTTTCACAATCACACAGACACAAAACTGACAAGCCTCTTCCATCTTCTCCCATCTGTACTCTCAGAAATGCACACTTGAAGAAGGGATGGGCAGAGAGCTTTACACTGGTCTGTGAAAATTAGATATCTACATATGCTTTCAAATTCTGATGCAACAGTCTTGTTATGGGTGCATCCATAAAAAAAAAAGTCTGAAAATTAATCTTAGGGAGAGATGTGCCTGATAGTTGTTAAGAGGATGAACTTGTTAATATTTTCCTCTCCTTTAATATCTCTGAAGTAGGCAGGCAATTGCAGGCCATTTATTTGGTATACAAATTGATTTTATATTAAAATGACAGCCCTATAAATACATTGCAGCATCCTTGGGCTTCAAAATCAGTTGTAGATCATAATTTCATTTCAAAATGCACCCTGGCCATGTTTTACCACGTGTTTTATTTCTAGGAAGCATGTCCTCTGGAATATGTTGGTACTGCAATAGAATACACACAGGCTCAATAAAGACAGGATATGATCTATCCTCAGACATGGGTCTGCAGCTTCCACTCACTCCAGAGATTGCAGAGGGCAGGTCTGACCCCTGCTCTCAGTGTAAGTTTAAATGAAGCTTTGAAAGTCTACAACAGGTAAGCAAATAGAATATGCCACTGTTCTGTCTGAAACAAGAAAAAAAAAAAAAAAAGGCTTGGCTACATTCTCTATGTGTTTAATTAAAAGTTCATTCATTATGAAATTCAAGGATAACCAGGCAGAAAAGTCTACAGAATCAGCCCATAATTCTGATGTTACTTTTGTTTGATTTAAAGTTTTTGGTTAAAAACTGTGTTGGCTTTTCTTCCAGTCTTCTGTAATGCACCAGGGGGTCATCTATGGGGTTGAAGCACACTGCTTTAATATGATTTCATTTCTAGATTAGAGAAAAAAAAAAAAAAAAAGATTAAATGACACATTATTTTAACCCCAGAAATGGTACCCTCAAGTACTTAAATACAAATTAAGTAATACTACATTTTACAACTAGGTAACTCACTACCTCCATTTTGACATTACCTGAAATCAAATCACTTGCTGCATGTTTTAACATGTTTACCTGCCATAAGAAACCTTCTGGTCATTAAGCCTTTCCCCAAAACTGCAATTAAAAAAAAATAAAAGATAAAACCAACCCAAACTAAATAGGAAAAACAAAACCAAAAGGGGGAAAAAACCAAGTAAAATCTCACAGCATTGTCTATCATTGTTGAATTACATATCAAGGACAAGAGTTTGATTTCCATAGGTTTGTTTGTAATTGTTGTCTCATCCTCTTGTGTTTTAAAAGCTGGCTTGAAGAAAATGACAACTCAAAAGCCCTCCTTATTCACAGCTTGAGGTGAAAATGGAATCAAGCTAGAGCTGGAATGGCTTTCCAAATTAGCATGAGAACCTACTGGTGAAGTAGACTATTACCCTGCATGTGTTTGTGCCTACAGCCTTATTTCCTCATACCCACAACTGGGCTAGCTGTCATTTACTCAGCTCACAAGCACCCTCCTCCTCCTTCTTCTCCAAGAATTTAGTTGAAACAAAAGCAAAATCAACATCAGGTCTTTTGTACTTGAAAGCACTTTGCCACTTCAAATGGCAAAGCAGCATCACATCACTTAGGAACTAATAGTGAAAGAGTCTTGAAGAGTTCAAGGGAAAAACAATGGGCTGTATTTTCCAAGGGGCTGTGCACAAGCCCTGAATGTCTCATGTCTAGGGGACACTCACACAGTGTGTAGATGTATGTGAAAGGCCAGGGCTGCCATCACACCAAGGAAACAGAGTGCAAATTGCATAGATCAGCCAGCTTGCAGGTCTGCAAAGGAAGTTTCTAATATATGTGCAAAGTTAAAGCTTCTCTTAGTGAATGTACCCAGTGTCATAGATTTTAAAGACCAACAAGTGCACCCTCTTTAGAAATGGGAAACAAATGTCACACAAAGGCAGCAAAACAAAGCAAGAAGCCCCTCAAATTGTTAACAAAGACAGAATATCTCCTTCTTGTTCTAAGTTTCCTATCCTCACACAGAATAATCTCACACAACTGGATACTAACAGAAATCACCCCATTATTGGACTGACTGGTATCTGCATTCAAAAAGCAGCCTAAGAATGCAAAGATAGTAGACAGTGATTTTTCTCTATGCATCTCAATCCCTTTCTCCATTATTTAATTTGCATTGAAATCAACACACATCTTAGTAAATGTGCTCCTTACAGAGACACTCTGGAGCTCAGGAGCACTCAAAGAATGGTTTGGGTTGAGAGGAACCTGAGAGATCATCTAGTTCTAACCCCCTCACCATGTGCAGGGACACCTCCCCTTGTACAGTCCCATCAGCAAAATCAATACAATCTTGCCCTCTAAAATACTTTCCTGATGGGACTCAGTGGAGTGAGACACAGGGGTGGGCAAAGGGGTATTAGATATTAATCTTAATGGCCAGGAAAACCTCCTATTTATATTTAAAAATAGGAGTATGGTGTAATAAGTTGTAATATATTCACTATGTTGTGTTGTTATATCAAATGAAAATGAACAATTCTTTAGGGGAAAAGCTCCAGCTCTGCTCTACACTGAGGGCAGGGGGGCTGGAAGCCCATGTTCCTGTTGAGTATTTTTTTCAGGTATTCTATCATTCAACCAAATCATTCACTTAAGATGTGTGCCAGTGAGATGCAGTACTGCTTTCAAGAGACCTATTCTCACAGCAGAGTGCTGCCTGGCATGATTGAGCCCACCTGGCACACTTCATCTGTCTAAAAGGTTTTGTTTTGGCTGCTCCATCAACAAACCATATTCAATACTCATAGCTCACTTTGTTCCCCAACCCCTCTCTCCCTCATTTCTTCTCTTTGTCTCCTCATTCTGTTTTCTTCTTGCACCTCCTTCCTTTTGTTTCTTTTCCATAGATTGCAGACCTTGAATCACACCCCTGTTGCCAGACAGTTTGTCCTCTGTGCTGCTGAATTGGCACTTGGGAAGGCAGCATGTTTCCTCTCAGGAAGCCGCTGCTTATTTCCCACACGGAGAGGAGCATCAATTCAGCACAGCAGGAGAAATTACAGAACACAGCCTGGAGGGGAGGTTGATGAGACAGAACACCATTCTGGAGCATTTGGGCTTCATTTCACCTCTTCATAAAAATAGGTTAGAGCATCCTGATATTAAGGACCATGTGAAAAGGGGGAGAAATAAAAACAGCAGAAAGAAAAGCATAGAGGGGGGGAAGGAAGAGGAGGAGGGAGACCTCCTCTGGGAATCATGTCCTTGCATAGGAGTCCTGCCTGAAGTATAGTGTATAAAATGGTATTATCATGCTCTGCTCAGTGATTTGCAAGTGTGATTTTTTTTTTTTTTTTGGTCAGCAGTCACACCTTTAGCCTGCTGCTTCTGCATCTGGGCAGAGAGGTGTGGAGACAAAGAGGGAGAGAGTAGGAAAAACTTGTCACAGGTCACACACAAAAAACTAGAAAATAATTTGTGCTACATCCTTAAATATAAAAAGCCATTTTGTTTTGGAGGGGTTTTTTTTCCCCCTAAAATAAGAAGTGTCTGAAGGTTCAAAATACTTTGCAAACATTATCAATTATGCTTTCAGAGGCTGAGAAAAGTCTCTTACTCCCTTTTTTCTACATGGGGAAACTGAGTAACCTTCACCAAAACTTATTTTCAGACAGAGCTCTGGACTGGCCAGGCAGGGGTGAAGGGACACAGGGACATTACTGCTCAATGTTAAATTGCATATTAATAGCAAACAGCCAGAGAACCATGAGGAGTTTATTGCTTTGCCTTCATCACACTTAATAATGTAGACTGAGAGTGAGGAGGGGGGGGGTAAGAAAAGGCCATCAAGCCAAGACAGTCCTTGCATCTGAGCTATGATGGATAGCTGTGAGCCAGGGAAGACATCTGAGTGGAATTTCATAATAGATTATTTCTGTTTTAATCAGGCACTATAAAGCAGCAACACGACTTATATACTTCACAGCCACTTTGGATTATTGAATGCTCACAGTAGGCTAAAAGAGCACTTACAGCTCATCACATTAAGCAAAAATGTACAAATTAAGTGCCATCAAGCCCACAAGCCAATGCCTTTATAGGGAGTGAAGAAAGGGAAACAGAAAATTAAAGGATGAGGCTTTCAAATGTACTTTACAACATGCTTTTAAGAAATGGCATTCCTGACTAAAGAAAACATCTCAGTCCAGGCCTTGTACCAAGCTCAGCCCTGTTTCCATACCTCTCCCCACTCAACTGTATTTTCTGGGGGTTGATTATTATGGTATTTCCAAAGAGCATGATTGATTGAGTCCCACACATGCTGCAGCTTACATAGCCACCCTGGCCTGTGAGGCAGGCTCAGCAGGGATACCAACCTCAGGATGTCACACCCAGCCCCTGGTTTGCATGATACCACGTGGAGCAGAGGCACTGCTCTGAGTCCAGATTGCAGCCTTCTGAATGCAGAGCAGCTTCCCCACCACACAAAAGGCTTCTTGAGGTTTGATGAGCCAAAGCATGAGGTTTCTCTTGCTGTAGACTGCGATGGTGGGTGCCTAAATGGAGACTCTCAGCTGGATTTTTGGCATGATGAGTTTGCCAGTAACTCACTCACTGTTCCCTTCCCTTGCTGCTGGTTCCCGACACCCATCAGAAACCAGAAATGCATTTTTTCCCCAGTGGCTCCCATGCAACTTATCAATGCACTCAGGGCTGTGTAGGGTCTGAGCTAAGACTGGGGGATAAGACAAGAGCAAGATGTTTTCACCAAGAAAAGGGTGCAGCAAGTGCCAGCCCATTCCAGAAAGGATTGGAAATTTAATTCTTTAAAGGCATAGGGTAAAAAGATGTCAAGTTCACCATAGTGACATGAACAGGAGGGAGGAAAGGAATATCTGGAAACAGACAGATGAAGAAAAAAAGCAGCAAATGCTATTTCTTTTTCTTCATTAAAATAGGAGAAATTCAAATATCTTGGAAATTAATCACAGATCAAAAAAATAGAGATCTGATAAACTGTCTGCAAAGGATAGTCATATAATTTTAGTCTATTTAATCATGAACCAGCAGCTTTCCAGCAAGGACTGCAGAGTAACAATTAAATGTGGTTGTCCTCAAAAACATTAATATTATTTCACATATTTATGAAGGCAAGACCTCACACATTAAACAGATCAGAAATCCCACTGAAGACTCTTCAGATCCAGGAGAGGTTTTGCTTCTAAATCAAACTGAAACAACTGAGAATTAATTAAGGGGGGAAAAAAAAAAAATGAGAACACTAACTAACAATAAAATTTATCAAGTGTGTTTTAAATAGATAAACCACAATAGAATGAATATGTGAGTGATAGTTGCCAATTTATTTAAAAATTCTTTTTCAGTGTGCATTATTAATTTCTGCTTCTCTTTCAGATCTCTATACTATTGTTACAGAGAAGGCTTTTGATCACACTATTGAAGAGTCAACTTAAGAAAAAAGAAGGAAACCAGTAGGTCCTCCTTGGATTCCTTGACTTCAATGACTGAATGGAAGAATTCCACACAGCAGGCATTGAAACTTAAAAGGTAAGTGGCTACTCTAAATTGTTCTAGAAAATAAAACTTCTTAATGTATATTGTCTATTTTAAATAGCACAGAGTGCTGCTGCCATTAATGTGTCAAATACAGCAGCACTATTTCCAGCATGGTCAGTGCAAGGGGTGGTTGGTATTCTCTTTCTGTGGGAGGATAAGAGACAAGTTGGGCTTGTAGGTGTTTAACACTCATATGTTTGCACCAACAAATACACATACTTTTATACAAATATATACACACACACATAGAGAGAGTGGCTATGGATTACAGTCTGTGGTGCCATCTGGTGGAAAGAAGTCAGCAGCAGCTCCACTGGTACGTTAAAAAATGTGAGTGCAGGTGTCTTTAACAGAGGCAGGCATGAATGAAACCCACAAAGAAGGAAGGTCTGATCCATATGATTTATAGAATCTGCAGTGATCATCAAAAAATAATCAGTTCCAGGCTGTCTCAAAATCTAAAGCTTCTTACCTTGACTGTCCCAGCCTGTCAAGCTCATTGATATGGATCAGCAGTCATTGAGGAGCTTTTAACACGACAAGAAGCTTAAATGGGTTATGAAAAAACATAAAGGCTCCTTGACATTTCTAACTGTCTCCAGAATCTCTGATTCTGTCTGAGGCAGATGGGTTGGAGTCTTGCAGATTTACTGGACCAGCAAACATCTTCAGCGTCTGCATCTCACAGTGAACTCTCTTATAGTGAGCAAATATTTGCATGAGTAAAAGCTCAATTATTTCTTTTTCTGATGCCTCATCAACATCTGGCACAACTTGTCTCCATTTCTATTAGTAGATGCAGTTCTTGGGATAGAAATGGGCTTCTAGACAATAATAAGCAATAATTATGTTAAAGATTACTTGGGTGTAAACTTTGTGATACAGGCAGAAGAAGTCAGTCTGTGTTTTTTAACTTGAAGTATTTGTTCTGATTGTCTCAAAAATCCCTTTTTGTTTTCAAGAAGAAGGAAAAAAAAGAGAAGTATAAGTAGACTTGGTTACTTTCTAAGAGGAAACTTTGATCTTCAAGGACAACACATTGGAACAGACCAAGGCCTGAGGTAGTCTTCCCAGGAAGAGTAACTACTAACTCATCACCAGGTAATGCAAAATTTGGTCATGTGGGACTATTAATGTATATGGAGTTGTTATATACTTCTAACTGTGGAATAATAGTTACACTGAGGACTAAGGATCAGGATAAACTGTTAAAGCTTCCATGGCAGAAATAAACCCAGCAAAACCAGTGTTGTAGAGAAACAAAGCCAAAGTTGAAATGTTCATCAGTAAGTGGCAACATTACATCTTGTTCATGTTCTTTTAAAGGTAGTTTGACCTATTTTAGATTCCTTATTTTCAGATTTAAGACCTGGAAATGAGTCAGCTCAATAATGATCAGGGATGTTTAAAAAAAGGTTGGAAAGTTTGTCAAATATATGTGTCTCACAAAGAAAATACTCTGGAAAGCAGAGTGTATGTACATAGGAGAACAAGCACAAATCCATGTCCAATTACCAGCTGATAATTAACTCCTGCAGCTGAGGCAAATGTTCCACCTACTCTTCTTCCTTCCTTTTCTTCCCCTTTGCCCATTCAGTGGTTGTCTGTCCCTTACCTTCCTACTCAGGCTTCATCCACCTCCCCAAGAGCCATCAATAAGCAGATGGAGCAGCAGTGGGGGAGAAAGGTGATATGACTAAATAATAATCCCATCCCTGCTGAGAGAACATCCTAATCCACTGGCAGTTTTTCTTCATAAAGAGAGAAAACTCTTGGATGAGCTTTTAGGACTCGAGCTGTGGTGAAACCCTTTAGAGACAGCAATTAAATGTATTTCTGACCCTTCAAAACTCAGCATTATTGCTTTGTGTTCACAAAACTCAAAGAAAAACAAAAAGGAGTTAAAATGTATGACTTCTATTTCTGCCATTGCTTTATTTCCAAGAGTCTTGCTATTTGCTCCCATGTTCTTGTGTTTCTCTTTGCTTATAGTATGATGTCTGCATCACAGGCTGCTTGCTTCTTGTATCCCCTGAACTCAGCAGAATAATTCTTATTGACTTTACTGGGTGTAGAATTAGATTTACTGTCCATTGCTCTAATCTGTTAGATTACTTTCCTCCTTCTATTTCTTTCATTTATGTAAATAAACAAGGGATACAGGGAAGCTGTGCTTCTTGGCTAATGTAGCTGATGGAAGAATGAAAGCTAAACAAAAGCCATGGCTATTTTGAGGGCAATTTTGGTACCATTTTAACAAAATCTTTGTAGGGTTTTTTTTTTTAACTAGAAATTGTTCAAAACCAAACTTCCATTTATACAGAAATGAAACCCTTTCCCAAAAACTATAGTTCCCCTTCTTGTAACTGAGATTCTCCCCCATCCCACTCCCATCACCCACCAAATCCACTGGGAAAAAATTATATCTGAAAATTATCTTTTTTTCCCCCCTGTTTTTCTAATGAAGCTCCTTCTTTTCTGTGTAAACCCAGAAATAACTACTGAGATTGGGGGGGGGGGGGGGAGGGGGGGGGGGGGGGGGGGGTTTTTGGTAGGACGGTTTGCGGGGTTTGGGGGTGATGGCTGGAAGGGCCGGTGTGGTGTTTTTTTA
>JAOEGS010008490.1:331147-345103 GCA_025447755.1 Corythornis vintsioides | reverse complement strand
AATTCCCAGGCATATAGTATGTCAGAAGATCATTCACAGAAGACAGAAAATCCTCTTGTTAGTGATTTGCAGCTAGGTTATGGTTCGTTTGTAGTAGATGAGTGGCACAGTGGGATCGTAACTATATTTGAGAATCTGGCACAATATTTCCCTGGGGTGTTTCTATTACTGAAGTAGCTGAACTACTATACATTTTATATATTCCGAGATCTATTATAGCCCCAGGAAAAAAACCTATATGGAATGATATTTTAACTACTTATATATATGTACAGAAAGTATTTATATTTACTGTATATATATAGTCTGGGCTATCAGTAAGGGTTACCTGTTGCTTTTCCTAAACTCCTCAAAACCTGCATGGAAAAGATCCTTTTTCCAACAGTTCAACATGGGAAAACCCAGCAGTTTTCCTTTTGCAAGCATTAACACATTTTCCTTGCTTAGTTTTAAACTAATTTGAATCTTAGGAATTAAATTGTGAAGACTGTTGATAATATCTTTCAAGGAACTATTTATCTGCAATAGTAGATATGATACTTTTATATTTTAATTATTAAATTTACCAAAGGATTTTTTCATTGCATCAAGCCTGAAAATTAATATTTGGAATTTAATAATAGATTTATGTGGAAAACCAGAATTCATTATTTTCTTCATATGTTTTCCTGTAGGAGTACTCAAGTTGGATTCTCACCTCCTGAGGTTTTACAGCCCTGTCTCATCTCAACTGGCTCTGAGTTTGCCCACAAAAGGCTCCAGAAAATTTCATTCCTTCTACATTAAAATCAGAGTATGTAATCCAGAAGAGTTCTGCTCAAAGGTAAGACAGTACCCTTCTCAGGGGAAGAATCGTCATTTATCTCCACCATTTATCATTAATTTCACACTTTTTAATGCTGAAAGTTAAAGATTTAAAAGGAAAAAAGGTTGTCTGGGTTCTAAAATACTTAAGGTGATTTGCTCACAGTCATCTGCTCAGAAACCAAAGGCTGTTTCTTCTACACAATAGGTAGCCAGGTTTTTGATGTGAATTTCTGAATATCCATGGGTGGGATCCTCAAATACAACACCCAGCATAGCTGGGGTTTTTTGATCAGTTTTCATGATGCCAGGACTACTTGGAAGAGCTGATGACTGCCTGTTGCAAAGGGGGAAACAGAACCTGGCACAAGAGTTATCAGGGCTCATTGAAACAGCTTGGAACTAGATTTGGAGATGGACAGGGACAAACCCAGGCTCCAGAGAGGTGTGAGAGCAGCACACTGAGTCTGAGGATGGTCTGCTGGTTTGCTCCTTCACTTTACCACAGTCCTTATACCACCCAGTTCATTCTGAGCCCCTCCTTCATTGCCTGCAATTTTGTGATTGTTGCAAAGAAAATAAATATGATGAAATGCACTGTTATAACTTTTCTTCTGACTGATTAGCTCCTATGAAATAATTTTATAGTGCCTGCCTATTCCTTGGCCTATATTTGACAAAATCATTGTCTGATCATGTTAATGACTTCCTCTCATCTCTCTTTGAAAACAGGTTGTACATTGGGCATGATGCTTGCTATTAATAAATATGCCCTTTAAAGGGTAGATTAATAAAATTATACTTTAATTAAAAAATAACTTATATTAAAGGTTACTGAAATATTCCAGCAGAAGTTGTTTTTTTTTAAAGACAGAGATTGTGTGTATTTTGGTTTGTTTCTGCAGTTTCACACACTTTGCATTTCTGCCCACAACTGGCAGATAAAAACAGAGGGCACATTTCAGAAAAAAAAAAACTGAAATAAAAAAAAATAATCTGTACTGGATCTGCCTGTGTGATTACAAAAGAAAAAAAATTCCTCTGAATATAAATGCCAGTGCCATTAGAGGTGTATCCATCATTGCAACAAGGCAGTAGCTGACCAGGAAAGGTGAGGGATCTCATTCTCAGAAGAGATGGGAATTCACCACACTGGCAAGAAACACTGCACCCATTTCAATCTGGAGTTGCAGGGTAGTTTCCTCTCATGTGGGAAGAATGCCAGGATCTGCTGCTCACAGCTCCCTGTGTGGGCTGCTGAACCTCAATCCTGCTTTGAGACTTAAGCAAAGGGGAATGGGAACACCATTCAGACCCAAATCCCTACAGAACAGCTACCAAACAAGTCAATGGGACAGCACAAGTCACATTTATTTCTCTCTCTGACCATTATATTCTGTATTTCACCATGGTTTATCTATAGCTGCTAGAGAGACTCATGGCTAAAAGGGATGCAACATGCACAGAATGTCTCTAATTGCTTAACCTGTGATCAATTGCTTTTGTAATTTGTACAGAGACAAATATTGGCATGACATATGAAATAGTGGTTTTCTTTTTTATGCTGGTCAAAAGGGACAATGTGTGATCTCAAGCCATTTGTTACTCGTATGTGAGAGAAATAAATCCATCTTCCACAATCAGAGGTCAAAAATGAAGTCAAGCAATTGACAGCTTTGTACAATTCTAATCTTTCCTATAGCAGTTCACATCTTATACCTCTCTCAGGATTATGTCATGATGCACTGAAAGAAATATCAAACATATTTCTTATCTGGATAATTATCTGCTTCCTTCCCCAAGACAAAGAAATGTGTAATTCTCTTAGTGATGCTTCTGTTCAGTGTGCATGTATTTCTAGAGGACTGGACTTGAATCTGGCCAGCACTGAGCAGACCCAGGGAGTCCCCTGTCACTAAGTGACCTTTTCTTCATGAGGAGCAGTTTATGGCAAGGAGAAGGAGGGTTTGAGGATTATTCTGAAGATGAAGTGACTCTTTAGGAGTTCTAGATCCAGCTGACAGTGTATAAATGTTGAATTTTCCAAGGTATTCCATAGGAAGCAAACAAAGGGAGCAGAGAACAGGAGGAAAACTTTTTTCTTATACCTTCTTATTCCATTTCCCCATCCTGCCCACTCAGTGTCTGCACCACACCAGTTCTGCACAATCACAAATGCCATCTTGGGGCAATTCATACTGCCCCATTAGCTACACTTTATGGCTGTACCATGCCAGTAGTCAGTCTCACCACTGCAAAATCTGAGCCTCTTTTGAAAACCCTGATGCCAAATACTGCTTTAGCCCAGCATGGTGCTGTTACAGCAATTCTTGAGAGCCTTCTGAGTTGAGAAAAGCAGCAGTTAGAGAGCCTGTGACTGCAGGCAGGGACTCAAGGACACGATGCCAAGGTGAGCCCATCAGCCATTTTGCTAATGACACTGCTATATATTCAGAATTCCTCTGAACTGAACGAAGCTGCTCAGAAAGCATAGTGCTGAGATGAGGAGCAGCTTTTGGCCTGCTGTACTCAAGAAGCAAAGCCTGGTTACAAAGTGCATGCCTACTCACTTAGACTGTTGGTAAGAATATGCGGGCGCGTGTTCACTGGATGTTTCCACTGTCATCTGTTGCTGTTGGCCACTGGCTTCCTGTGATGAAGATGCTACTGTCTGTGGAGAAGTATCAGCAACAACACCCTAGGAAATCAAATGAGAACATGAAAAACACTGATTTTACTCACTGTCTGAATTACCTCAGAGAGCTTAGCAGCAGCTCACCATTCCTGTGTTTCTCTAGAGGTGGAGACAGCTTGATCTAGGCAAACCACATCACAGTGCAACAAACTCCATCGCTCTTAGAAAGCTAAACCAGCAACAAGAAGTTTCCTTGGCATACCAGCCCCTGTGCTCTCACAAGCTGCAATGGAAAATACCTCCTCCTTTAAGGGCAGTTCCCTGCCCACTCAAAGCCAGAGGCAAACTTCTGACTTCAGTAGAGTCTGGATTTTACCTCTTGTGTTTGTTTTCTACAAGGTTTGCATGGCTCTTCTGATTTTCACTTACCTACCCCAACTTCACACTGAGTTTCTGTTTGATCTGTGATGCAGTAAGGGCAGGATGGAGGCTCACTGCTCTCTGCTTTACTACTCATCCAACAGAATTTCAGCTGCCTTAGAAAAACACTGTACTCCTCCACACACACCTTTTATATGTGTTCCCTTCAAAAACAAACACTTCACATTGAAGACTTTTATCTGTTAAGTCAAAGCTCCAATGAAATTTTGTTATGTGTTTGAAAAAACTACTAAGTAAACACACAAAAGATATTTTATATTTTATGCAGTATTTCTTACCCTTTTTAGACAGCCTGAATAATATTATTTTTAAGTGGTTTTGTATGCTTTCAAAGTAAGCTCTATTTTCATTCCTCTGCTCTCCTGCTTGGTGTGTTGGTCACATGTGTAACACAAGCAGGTCTCTTCAGGGAACACTTCCTTACTGTATTGCACACAACAGAGCCAGAAGAGGGAGCACAAAGCACTTGCTTTGTTTTGATTTGAGTCCTGTGTAAACAACAGGTAGTTTATTTTAAATTAGCTGTTAAAAATACCAGTTTTCAGAAATTCTTCCTATCTGTTGATTAACAGACTGTCAGTGTTTTATCTTCTCCTGCCTACATCCTTGTCTTTAGCCTTCTGCCTTTGTCATCTGTAAGCTCTCTGGGGCAGAGACTGTGTTTTTTGGTCTCTGCTTGTGGTGTTTCCATCATAGTAGGGTCCTGGTTCATGAATACAGACAAACATTGACAATAATAATCACTGGATCAGAGGAAGACAGACTATATATTCAGATAATATTCTGATTATTATATGAGATAATTATGACATCATGTTACTTTAGCAGGCATGAATATCCCAGTGGGTGATGGAGGGGAGGGTTCAGGAAGGATTCATGTCTCATTTGCAGTGCTCAGCACAGTATGCAGCCAGGACTGCTGCGTGAGCTGCTCCATCCCACCAGCTTTTAATTCAGATTTGTATCTGCCCACTTTGATACCTTAAGAATGGCAATTGAAAAGAGGCACCCACGGCCCATTTGTAAACAAACAATCTTTAGGGCAAAATTATCTTGAGGCAAAAAAAAAAAAAAAAAAGCCTAAAGCATAACCAGATCAGTGTGACAAAACAGTAGCAGCCTCTTCTGTGAGACCTCACTTGGAAATCTCAGTAACTGCAAAGAACTGGGAAAAACCAGGATGAGTCCACATGGCTGTTGGTGGAGCCATGCCAACAGTACCACTAACTCAGCATCCTCAAAGCACAGAGCAGCAATAGCACAGACTCCAAGGTCCACACGGCCAAAGATACGAGTACAGAGACCCTGGCACTCCTCAAATTACCCCAGAGCAGGGGAGAAGTGATGAATAAAGGAAAGTAGCACCAAAGAGAAGCACACAGGGAAGAGGATGCCAATGCTCCCTCCTCTTGCTGTGCTCAACAGCCTTTATGAAGCTTCACAGAAGTGGAGGCCAAGCTGGGGCTCTCCTGGCAGCTTGTGGTCTACAGGGTTGAGTAAATACTTACTCATTAGACTGTCATCAGCATGACTCAGCCCCAAGGAGGGAGGGAGCGCATCCTTCCTCAAGGATGAAAAGCACTCAGTCAGTGCAGCATCCTCCATGTCTGTATATACAAGAGGAAGGTTGCCATTGCTCAATCACTTTTTCTGGTGGCTACATGTTTCAGCAATTACCTACACTTGCTAAGGACAGCATCAAACCCTCTTCAATTCTTCTCTTCTGGGAACCTCTTTTGCGTTTGTGGTCTGCCTGCTGGGTTTGTTTTCCTGTCTCTTTCCATCTCCCTCCCAAGTACACACGGAAAAAAATAGTCATAATGACTATGTTTTATTCCTTGTCCTGCTATATAACAAAACAAATGGAAAACAAGAGCCCTTACAAATAATTAAAAAAAAAAAAAAAAGAGAAAAAGAAAAAGAGGGGGTGGGGGGAAAGAAAAAATAAGGAAAAAGAAAGAAAGAAAAGAAAAAGAAATGCACAGTCCTACATTAAAAATCTGGAAACTTTCAGCCACCATTCCATAAGTAATTTTAGCCCCCTTTCAAACAAAGAGGTGCAAGGGAGCATAACAGGTTCTTCTACCCCTTCACTCTATTTGCATGGATGGAGATTAACTTACTTCAATAGGGACAGCTGTTGGAGGCACCGGAGTGTACTGGGGAATGTAGGTCCCTTGCATAGGTGCAGCAGCAGTCATGTACTAGAACAAATCAAAAGCCAACGAGCATTAGAAACCACAGTCAAGAGACAGAAAACCATCTTAGAGCACAACACTGTGTCAATCTCCTGCTAAGAGTGTTTTGGTCAGTGCACTGACTTATTTTAGTTAAGGATTTAGGCAATGGTAGGAACAACTTAGCTCTTAGAAATGATCATCTTGCACTTCCAAGGCAGGTCATATCTGAACAGAAGCAACAGCAAACACCTTGCTGATCCAGATTGTTCCCATGGCTTCTCCAAAGGAGAGGCTCCTTAATTGTACTTACAAATAACACCAGCACAGACACAGTAGCAGCTTGTGTACAGTGGTTACAGATACAAAACCAGTCTAAATCTTTTGGAGTCTTATTGATCTTATCTAATAACATATAAAAAACGAAGCATGAAATTTGTCAGGTTTATTCCAGAGGATATTTAACCCTATAAATAACAGCAGCTGGGTCTACAGGGATACAAAGCTGCAGGGAGAAGCAATCTGAGGTAGAAAAAGTAAAAGAAGAGGAAGATATATTTGGGATTTTATCTTTTTGTAGGCAGAATCTAATTAATTAAATTCTTATGGCTTATTCTTAATATCCAGGGATCTTTTCTCTGCATAGTGAAAGTTCTGAAAATTATTATAATAGCAACACTTTGTATGAGCTTCTCTAAAATACTTTCAAGACAAGCTTTTTTAAAATTCCTGAGTGCATGTGCATTTTGCCACTGGTATGGCACTAATCTTTTTATACACAGCACTTCTTAAGAATGCTCTTGAACTGAACACAACAGATACTGTTCACATCTTCAAATAAAGCCCCAGTGTTAAGTTGTCATATCCATATGTGCTTTTCTTTCTACAGTCCACTCCTAACTTCTTTTCTTCACTGACAAGAACCTCAGGATGTGTCCAATCCCACAACTGGCTAAATGGCACCTCCACTCCATGTTCTCTTCAAAGGCACACCAAAGATCTGCATCAGGCCAGAATGGATTTGATGAATTTTAAAATGAGTTAAATATAGCTTTGCTTTCTGACAGAGCTAGGAAGTGCTTGCAAGATTTTCTTCTGCTGTTTATAGTAAAATTTACATTTAAAGCACTCTCTCACCTCAATTCTAAGCTAACTGGATAGTTTGTTATGCCTGCCACAAACATGCATTATGAAATTGCATAGTGGAGCACAAACTCTGCTGGAGAAAGGCCTTAGGAAATGAGAACAGCAGATTTGAGAATCCCACAGCTAAATTTTGAAGTCTTCGTTCAAGTAGAAGAAAAAAAAAAAAAGAAATTGTTTCCTATTAAAATGAAAACTGGTGAGGAACAGAAGTGATGCAGAATATCTACTTGCAATATGAGTAGCATATTCTGTTGGAAACCATTACAATATATTCACTAAAATTCAGTGTTTTCCTTAACTTGAGCAAGGAGATGAGAGTGTCCCCAGTGTCTGTCTGTCTGTATCAGGACATGATTTTTCTGCAGCAACTTTGCCTTATTCTTCAGAAAATGAACTGAATTTAACATTTATTTATTTTTTTATGAATGCTAACCCACGAAGGACATTAGGCCAAGTGTCTCTATTGTATCCTGTACAGTTGGGCCATTCTCCTGCCTCATGGACTAGGAGATAATGAGGCTATTCCAGCAGGGTGTTCCAGAGCTGCTTCTGCTTCATTCATTCTGCTTTGCACTGCTGCTGTCACATGTTGGGTCAACATCTGCTGTGCAGCATTGTTCTAAATGTGTCAATATTTAACAGCAACCTGAAGCACTCTTTTTATAGTTCTGCAAAGGCATACAATGGTTTTTAATCTGTATATTCAACAGATATACAGATTTAAATTAAAGAATAAAGTGGCCTCATTCAACTTTTTTTTTTTTTCTTTTTTTTTACTGAATTCAGGCAAACAGCAGGTGATTTGCAGTGCTGGAGACCAAAGATGAATGGAAAGATATTCCCATAATTTTAGAAAAGGGTAACCAGGTCAACAATTAAATAAGTTACCAGGGCTTGGAACTGATTCTCTGTCTCCAGACTCACACGTAAGGATAGATTGAGGTGTCTGTAAAACAACTTTACAAAACTATAAAGGAAAACTAGGGACTAGTTGTCAGAGACACACGATTGGTCTGAAGTATTTAAAGTGCTCTCACATGCACAGGGAGTCCCAGCTGAGACCACATGGATTCAAGAGTGTCTGCCCTGCTGGCTAGTCCTGAGAAGCTGCTTTAGTTTAGTTTCTTTACTAACTCACTGCAAATCCTTTATCCACATGTATGTGTGAAAGACAACATGACTCACATGCTCACTTTAGCAGTACCCAACTAATTCCACTGGATACCATACTGGAGGCACTGAGAACCTGAAAAATCCAAACCCATTCCTTCCTTGTCATGCTTCCATCAGGATGAAAGGGTCTCCAGCTATAATGTGATCAGGCATCCAACAAAGTATGTGCAAGGTGTAAGAAAACACTGCTCATTCCTCCACAACTGCACAGGCTTTGTAGGTCTAGAAGCAGAAGCTGTTTATTTCTGACAGCACCATGACCAGTGACTCTACAGCAACAGATGATGGTTCTGGAGGGTATAAGGGATTTTTTTTGTCATGCTGATCCTTTAAAAGCTGATAATTTCTACTGTAGAAAGAAGAGATGTTGCTGATGGCACTGGGTTCTGAATTTGTTTGTAAACTATGATATTCAAATGGCAGAGAGAATGCCATATACACACAGAATGCCCTCAGCACTGAGGATGTGCACTATTCTATTACCTGGTTTCTAATGCCTGACTGCTTAAATCAGACTGCATTTATGGGGCAGCAATTTAGCCTATCTGCTACATTAACAATTCCACTCCCACCTTCATCACTGAGATTTTTACCTTTTTGAAACGACTTAAATATGTCAAAATATAAACAGAAAATGAGAGAGTAGCAATATACACAATATGCATTGACACCTCTGCCCTCCTGTCAGAATCTCTCCATGACTCCAAACAGTTAAATGCAAGGTGGTAAGGAATGAGGAGGTGGGTTGAGGGGACAAAATGAAACCCTGAGGAGGATCATGTTTAATTCAGAGAGCAGCACTGGTTCTTAAAGATCTGCAAACAGTGGGGAATCCCATCCTGGCTCCAGCAAGACTCCTGTGAAGCCTGCAGCAAATACTAAACCCATCAAGGTGCTGGGCATTGCAAAGAGAAGAACAGGAGGGAATTCTCCTGCAGGGACTTTGCAGGAGCTTTTACATCCAAGCTATAGCCCAGGTAATGTTCATTTATTCATTGTCCTAGTAAGCCCCAGGCCTGCCTTTCTTAGGCCCAGGTTAATGCAGATTGTCTAGGCCAAGATGTCTAGCAAACAGCTCCTACACTACCTGTTAGTTACTGAATTGCCAGAGTGCCTCTTGCTAGACCAAACTACTTCATTTACACTGCCAGAAGACTCTGACCACACTGTTTACATTCTGAAGGTTGTCATTAACAGAAAGCATAAGAGACTACCCTATAGTTCTTTTTCTAGACCTAGCTGCCTGTACAACAACCCAGCTGTGATGAGGTGGTTGCTGGATATCCATGAACTCTCCTGGTCACTGAGTAATGGGAAATTTTACAGTGACAACAGCTGATCACTTGATCAATGTTTAAGTTTCCTGGTGCAAAGAAAATCAGAAAGAATTTTCCAGATGAGACACTGTTTGCTCTAGATTTGGAAACCCTGAGCAACACTTCCTCAGAATCAGTAGGTTTACCAAGGACAAGGGGCAATCAGCAAGGAATAAATGTTAGACAAGAGGCATTTTATAAAATCAATGTGCAAACTGTGCTTCACTTGGACTTGATAGAAATGTTTATCTGCTGCCAGAATCAAAGAGCACTTTCCTTATTTTGTAACCTTCATGTCAATCAGCCATTGGAATCTTCTCCCCAGGGAAGGTGGATTCCCAGCACTGGACACTTTTAAGGTCCATCTGGACAGGAAGCTGGGCTGTCCTCTCTACACCAAGTTTTTGACAGCAAAGGCTGGACCAGATGATCCTTGAGGTGCCTTCCAACATGTTTTTTTACAATTGCATGACTCAGCTGGCATCCCAGGGGCACTCTGACTGCTCTTCCTTAGATCCTGATCTGTGCATTCCTGAATCTGGTACCAGAATCCAGCTCCTGAACACAGCTCCTGGCTGCTGCTGGGCCCAGTCTGGGTACCTGCTGGTGATGGTGAGGTAGCTGCCATCAAGGGGTTGGGGTTGATACCAGTTTGTTGTTGTTATTATTATTATTAAAGCTGTTCTATTTTCCTTTTCTAACAGCTGAGTCTCTCTCCTTTATTCCCTTTATCTTCCCCTTTGGGGAGGGAGGGGGATAACAGAGTGTCTGTTCCAGGTCTAAGGGGCTGTCCTGACCCTACAACATGACAGTGAGCAAGGATTCCAGAGCCTGGTCTGCAGTGGCTATTTGCAGCTTCATATCACTCTGTGAGCTACAGCACAGTGATAGTGACTTAGTCTTCAGGATTCTCAGAATTAATGCCAGGGTTTGTTTGTGTTGGGTTTTTTTAACCATCTGAGAAGTCTAGACACTGCATCACTAACAGAATTATGTGAAAACATTTACATTGCTGGAAAACTGAAGGAAATGAGACTGTTGGCTGGATTTAATGTAATTTTTTTTTTTTTTTTTCCATGGAGGAAACCTGCCCTCCCACTTTCAAGTCTCTGTCCCTGCAAAGAACAAAAATTCCATCTCTCTTAGACCATTGTGAAGTGGTCTGAAGTTTAATGAAATGTAGAATAAAACTGCTGCTTCTTTTTCCCCTGGTTCCACCTTCTCATTTGAAAATGCCCTGTTCTCCAACAGAAAAGAACATTGTCTTGCTGTGTCCTCTTTTCCCATAGTCTGGCATGGAGATGTGGGAGCTCAGGAAGAGAATAACACCATCTAGTTCATCAGTGCCAGTGGCAGTTAAATGAAATACAATATCCAGTCACCACAGTCTTTCCTTTAAACTTCAAATGTCTTTTGCTACCCAGAAGCATTCTCATTTTCCAGCTCAATCCTGCAATTATTCAATGGCTGTTATTAATCTTAAGTTTTTCCCAATTAAAGAATGTGAAAATAAAAGATATAGAGTTTTTGCATATATTACAATATTTTTTGCTAATAATTATCAGCCTGGCCTAAAATATAATATGATAATGCTATTTTACCACACAATTACCATAGCCCTATCAAGAATAGCACTGTCATTCAACAGAATCCCATCACTGAGCCACTGCACTCATTGTTGGGGCAGAGAATAGAAATCTTTACAAGATTTAACCTTCCTTCCCTGCTGCTCAGTAATACAAATGTATTTAGGAACACCGGTTATCACTTCCCTTTCAACCTTCCTAATGAGATGTTCCTGAATTCTCTGAGCAAGTTAAATGAAAGTAGAGAGAAGAATAACTTCAAGAACTATATTTACAAACGAATCTTCTTTTCTCTTCAGGAGTGCTAAGCATCCTCCACAAATCCCTGCCTTTGGAAATCAGAGTAATGTGAGGGTGCAGAGGAAAGTGCAGATGAGCTAAACCCCCTACAGCTAACAGGTATTTCCTTTAGTTCTGAATTGCAGCCCTGCTGCTAAAGCAGAGTGATCCAGGCTCATCAGATAAAGACTATTTAGAGTAAATAAATTGCTGGTATGACAAAGAAACTTGGTGAAAGTCTCCAATCACTTGAAGGTATCTCACCAATGGCTGAAAAGGGAGAAAATGGAGGAAAACCCAACAGGATGTGAAAACTGCATTCCCTTTTTGACTTTATCTTTCAATAAAGGCAAGTGGAACTTCTTAGAGGAACACTTCTTTATAATAAGGTGTTCATTATGTTTATCAGTTTATATACAGCTATGAAACTGGCCTCAAAGTGCCATCCTTCTAGGCCATGTCACTGCACCTAGGTCCTTAGTATTTCCAGTCTCATTCCTTGTGACAAAGCCTCCAGCATGGGCAGGAATCCATGGAGGCTGCACAGAAACACAGACTGTTTTCCTGTGTATGACTCTATATATGAATTGTATATATCATTATGGGAAAACTGCTTTTCTTCATTATTCCAATAATGCCATGTGTCTGATGGATGCATTTGCAAGAGAGCAAGACTTCTCCTATGCTTAAAATAAAGACCAAAAGAGGTGATTTGTTGTACTTTCAGTTCTTAATTGGTCAGTTCTTATCCATTTCTCTACAAAAAGGTCCTTCTGGGTTTTTTTTTCTAATACCCTCTATGTACCTGCTCTGTGAATGTACACTGGGGAAGGTTTTTGAGCATGGGTTAGTGCATGATTTGTTATGGAATGTCCTGACTGCAGCACCCTATATAAAACCAGGGTACAGTGACTGTAATATCACAAAAGAGTGCTCTGCATCAGTCTTGGTCAGCCAGTCTATGAGATTCTGTGACATTTAGAGTCTTCTTTGGGATCTTGTACACTGAAGAAGAAAGGGGTGATGCAGCAGAATTAGAACTGCTTCTTCTGACAGAAAATTTCCCTATGCACCCCCTTGGTTGGAAACTCCTAGGAATTTCCTTCTGAACACAAATCTTTCAATTAGTCCCTGCTGAATGGCTGCTGGTAAGATGAAGGAATACTCATCTGTACTTCTTAATATTTTCAATGTAAGTAAATAAATAAATGTGTCAGTGAAACTCTCAACACATGAGTGCATTAAGCTATTATTAATAACATATCCATTTATATGAACAAATACTTGCTTGCTAGGGGTAAATATGTCTAGAAGCTATTAAATCTCCATGAATTTGAAGAGTCTAAAGAGAATCAGACTATTGTGATTGGATGAAGTTGTTGGAACAATGGAGGAACTGCTGAGACTTGCTAAGGAACAATTGCTCATCAACCACATACACCTTCCAATTTCCCTCTGGGAAATGCTGGACCCTTCTGCCTGATGCAAGGAAATCAGCCTTCTGCCAGCTGTGTGTGGCCAAATGTCCTGCAAAACACTCACTCAGGGCTTCCTGGCTGCTCAGCAGAGTTGGGGTGGTTGGGTTGTCAGTCTGCAAGCCCTGAGAGCTCCACTTCCATCTGTGTCCCAGTGAAGCTCTGGGGTGTCCTTGCCTCTTCCTCAGCACCTGGGAATTGGCAGTCCCTGTGCAGTCTTTGAGCTCCTGCCCTGCTTTTCTTCCAGGACAATTCCCCAGCTGCCTGCCCAAACAACTTTCCTGGGAGCTTCTGACTTGTCTCAAGGACTAAATCTGCTCCTCAGTGAGCAGACCTGGCAGGTGACTCATTAGGATGCCCAAAGCATCAGACATGGGGAGGCTGCTCTGGAACATGAAATTCTGGGAGCAAGTTGCAGCTGCTGCCTGAAAGCTGACATGGAGCAGGGCAGCAACTGACAGGGATGTTAAAACCACTTGGCAGATGTCAGCATTTTGTGGAGTTTATTTTGTGTTGCAAACCCCATGATCCATTGTTTCCAAAAAAAATGAATTTTTCTTTAGAATTTCTGGCTCATGGGTAAATCTTTCTGGATTCTTTTGAGTTTTTAAGAGATGAATAAAATTTCAGAAGATTAATTTCCCACAAACTTGAAAGAATTGGTACTGCTTAGACAGCTCTTCTGTCTCTAACCTAAGCTTCCTGCATATTCATCCTGCAATCAAGAACACCAGCTTGATGGTTCAACTCTGAATCTCACTTTGTACAGGTGAGGAACTGAAGACCCAGGAAACCTGATGTGCATTAACAAAAAAACCCCAAACCAAACACACAAAAAAACCAACAAAACACCCCAAACAAAACCGAAAAAAAAAAAAAAAAAAAAAAAAAAAAAAAAAAAAAAAAAAAAAAAAAGAAAAAAAA